>CATIWJ010219175.1:0-28347 GCA_949640765.1 Croton laevigatus | reverse complement strand
TTTATGATTATCGATTGATTTTATCCGGTTTATTGAATATTATTTTAATCAGTAATATTTTTATTATAGTTTTTAAAATATTTCAATTTTTAAGTAAGCACATATAATTAAATTGAATAAATGGAAAAACTTATATACTATTTTTATTACATTTTCGTTATAATATTTATTCTTTAAATTTTGTGGGTTCACAAAATAATGCTACTTGATACAATAGCATTGTGGCATTTCTTTATGAGTACTACTTTGGATTATGTGGCAATTACTTTTTAGAAATGAGTCCTATAAAGTGGTACTTGGTACAAGAGCGTTAGGGATGCTCTATCGGACAGGGTTACACAAGGGTATGTAGTCCTCTCCTATGTAGGGGTGTGCAAAACCCAAACCGATCCGACCAATCTGGCCGAACCGACGTGTTCGGTTCGGTTTAGTTTTATGTTTTAAGAAAAATCAGATTTTGGTTCGAGTTAATTTGAGTTGAACCGGAAAAAAATTAACAATTTTCTTTGGTTTTTTGCTAGAAATTTCGGGTCGGTTCGGTTTAGTCAGGTTGATCGGTTCGGATTTTAATATAGAAAAAATCGATTTTCGGATTGGTCGGGTTCTATTCGGGTTGAACCGAATCCGACCGATGCACAACCCTACTCCTATGTGTCAAATAAATACTGACAATATGGTTGGCAGAAATTGAACTCAATACCTCCATATTCTACAACTTTCATAGTAAATATGATAACTAACATACCACATCCTGATTGGCTAGAAAATATCATTTATATCTTATACATTCAACAGTTTTTATAGTACTATTGTCATTTAGAATTATTTATCATGTTCCATACGTTTGTGTTGTTTATTTGAAAAGTTATTTTCAAATCCAAATTTTGATATTGGAGTACCTTTGAAGATAGGTTTATGATTTGTGGAGAAATAAGGAGGGTGTCCAGCTCGAGTGGCAAGGAATCAAGCATGTGGAGGCAATTCTCCGAGTTCAAAGCCCCATGATGCATGACAAAAAGACCCCTCATGTCCCCCTCCCCCAAAATGCCTATGTGAAAAAAAAAATGAAAAAAAAGATGTGGAGAAATTGCAACAAATTTACTTTTGGGATGAATTGAAGAAGTTCTCAAAAGTTGAGGTGAAATTAATATTTGGGCCCCAAAAAAATTGTTTCAGGACTCATTTTGGCATTAAAATGTGCATTCAATCAAAAAATAAAATAAAATTGAGAATTCTTATTAGATATGCTAACATAATCTCACTATTATGCGTCAGTGGTGATCAATATAAATACCAACCAAGCATTTCAATTGGTGCAAGAAGCACATACTGTACATCAACAATCCATCAAAGGATTGGGATCATACACAAAGAATCAACTAAAAATCGTCTTTTTTTCAGTTCTTTTATCCTTCTATGCCATAAATCAGAAGGATATTAATGAAGAAGACATGTCAAACTACTAAATTGCTGCTTTTCCTGCAGTTCCAATATTCCAACCTCTCTCCTTTTTTTCCCTCTGAATTCGGATACTCTGAGCATCTCTGTTCATTCCTGCCCTTCTACCATTGCCTAACAATACCCTATGTGCCATCCTCCCTCTACTTCCAATGGAGACTCTAACCTTCTCCATTCCAACATTTATACCTCCTTTTCTCAAGTGTTGGTGCACTGGAGATTTCATCTGCATTTTCTTGTGAAGGCTTCGTCGCAATATGCTGCTTAGCTTTGCAGCACCATTTCTTATTCCTTTAGGGCTGCTGCAATGTGTTTGCTCGGGCAAGCACTCTCTTTCAGACCCTTCTTTTGTCTCTTCTTTAATATCACTCTGGCACAATGGCAATGTAAATAAACCGCTACTAGGCACACTTGGCAGTGGAATGAGGGAGGTGCGCCTTGGAGCTTGAGCCATTGGCAACCGTTGTGCTATTGTACAAATTGAGGCTCTGCCTGTTCTCTTAGGTAATCGTTGTTCGGCCATTTCAGGATTATTCTCTTTTTCTGCAGGATCAATGATGTACTTGACAACGCCATCTGTTGGAAGCCTTTGGTTGTTATTCTCCATTAGTGGTTGGCTGCATTTTACTGGTTCTTTTGCAGATTCATTGAAATTCTTGTTACTTCCTAATTGTCGATTTGCAAGCACAGGCCTAACTTGAGGGTCATCTTGATGTTTCATTTGTTGCTCAGCTATCTTTGAGTCCACATGCTGGCGTGCTAGCTTTCTTTCAATTAGCAGTTGTGATTCCAACTCTTTCACCTGTTAATAATAATATTATTTGAATATGTGAAGTTTAAATTTTTAAACCAAATTGGCAAGGAGAACAGGTTCCTGTTTTTTTTTCGAAAGAACAGGTTTCCTGTTTGTTACCTTTTCTTGCAGATTCTTATTTTTAAGGTCTTTTTCTTTTATCTTCAAATCTAAGCCATGGATTGTTTCTTCCATCTTCTTCATTTGCATATCTTTGCTCTTGAGGTCTTGTTTGGATTTTTCAGCCTTACGGAGAAAGAATCAATATATTAATGATTTTTCATACAACATAAAAGTTTCATGAACAACAGAGCTAATAGGAATACTTTCATAAATTTGTACCGTTTGTTTGTATCTCAGTAGTTCAGCAGTGTCAAATTGCTTTCTTGCAGGACCTAACTCGATCCCTCTAACTCTACTTGCAAAGTTCAGTGAGCAAAGAGTCTCTCCCAGGTCATTCTCATTAGGACTTATCTGAACGAACATTAGTGTTTTTGAATCTCCTCCTGATAAATATGAATCAATTCCATTAGGTTTCTTGTTTTCACTTTGCACGGATGGCTATAAAATAAGAAAAAGATCCAGAATAAAAAAAGGTCACCAAATCTAACTAGGATTATCTTTTCCATCTTTCTAAATTGTAGACAGAAAATGTACCTAGGGAATCTTGAAGAAGGTGAGTGAGCTTCGAATTCCTACAAAGTTGGCACACATGTTATGTATCAAAGTTTCAAACTAAGGGTACATATATATGGTGTTGTTGATGTGCAGAATCAAAACAAAGAAACAAACTTCAGTCAGTAAATTATGACCTGAATGGGATGTGAGGGCTTTTAGTTGCAAGGGCAGATATGACATCACCGAGTGCAGATAAGGATCTGTTAATATTTTGAGTTTCCTTAAGTCGCTCTCCTTGAACTTCTGTCTTTGCTACTCGCTCACTTCCTGCTAGATCAACCAACCATAATTTGCTGTTTGTGCATTCCCCATTCAATAAATTTTTCCCTTTTACTATCACACAATGTATGCTGTATAAATAGAAAATCAAAGTAACTTTTTTAGCACAACTACTGAAGATATTTTGCTATTCCATATACAAAAGTTTTCCTCAACTTTTTCAAATGGGAAAGTGGAATTCACATACCAATGGGATCTGCTGCTATGCTCATTGGCATTAGTTGAGCCAACTGCCCTTGCATTACTTCCACTTTGAAGAACTTCCCAGGCCTCACTTATGTCCTTTACATGCGCTTCAACCAACCCTGGAACATGATGCTGTCCTTCACCCGCCTGTCTTATTTCCAGCCTAAAATTACAGGGAAAAGATTTGGGATCATTTATTTTTGGAAGTTGACCAGTTCCAAATCAATTAACGAAGAAAAAAGTGTTGGAATAACTCTTTAAGAATCAGTAACCGAATAATAAGGTAATCCTATTTGATGTACTAGCTCATGCCTGGGAATATTAAATTAAAGGGATAAATAATCAGAGACATAGCTTAGTTCAAAAGGCATTGAGAATTAAAGTCTATTTCAAGCAAACCTTACGACGCTAAAGATGACAACAGAACTCAAGAAAACAGCAACGATTCTTATACCTGTGGTATTTCCTATCTTGCTGACTAATGCCAAAGTCCAAGTGTTTATAGCATAACATCACACGTAATAATGGCTTTAACTGACATATTTAAAGTGTTTATACCAAGGCATTTGAATATTACCTCTTCGCTGCTACTCCTGGCTGAGATCCTGAACTCAGCAAATCTCGTATTTGCTCATTGTAAACTTCTAGAACACTAACAGATACATCATATTGAACTAATTCATAACGGTCCTCAATTATACGAAATATCTCCTCAAGAATCCTGAAGTTTACTCCACGAGCTTTTTCTGTACCCTCCATTGTAAAGGTTTTCCCAGTTCCAGTTTGTCCATAAGCAAATATGCATACATTGTACCCATCCAAAACTGAGGTAGCAAATGGAGCAGTGTCTTCAAAAACATCAGCTAAATAACCCAAAAAAGATACAGGTTATTGAACAGCATTAAGGAATAATATTTATTATGAATTTCTCAATGGCAATAGTCAATATTTGATAAATTACCTTGGTCTGCTTGAGGGTTAAACACGGCATCAAACTTGAAGGTTTTCCTGGGAAGCCCATTTGAAATAACAGTGAGCTCACCATCTTTAGCAGATTCAAAATCAATTGCCATTGAATCTCCCAGTGCAAGTTCTTCAGCATTCAAAGGCCTACATCGGCAAAAGACTTTTATATTTCCTGCAAGTAAGCATCAGTATTCAGTGGCTTCCAACTCCCTAATTAAGATTTGATATTCTAGAAATCCTGGCAAATGATAAAAGCTACCTTTCAAGTCTAAAACCTTGTTGTAGAGTTCCTTTCGTTCCTTGGCCCCTTGCATAAATTTATACTTGAGATCTTCATGCAGATCTTGTTGCTGCTTTACTATCAGAATATAAACAATAAATGAACAACTCAAAAAAACCACTTCATTTTTCTTTTGTAGATATTATTAGAATTGGTAATGTTGACCTACTTTTGAACTGAATCATAGACCCCATTTCATCCATGTCTGCGAGGAACTTCTTACATGCCAATGCCTCCTCTGATAGCTTTATGTGATCTATTTGCATAAGCTGTAAAATGAAACTTTATAAATAATTGCAAATCAAAAAAAAAAAAAAAAAAAGACACATTTCTAAGTTCTAGTTTTAGTACCTTCAACTTTCTGGTCATATCCCTCAATGATGAGAACCACCTACTCTTCTCTTTCACTTGTCCTTCAATGGCAAATGCTATAAACAGACAATTATTGAAGTGGTAAACAATTCATTCAAAATGCCTGAAAGAAGTAAATAAAGGTTGGAACTTCCTTACCCAGGGACCCTACATGCATAGACTTGCGCATAAGTTCATTCTGAAGCTCCTTCAAAGAATTGCATGCATCTTGGCATTCCCTATTCTTAAGTTGGTTGTCCCTCTTCAGCTCTTCCAATGCCCTCCTCATCTCATTTAGTTCTCTTTGCTGAAATTCAGCATGTCTTAGCAGCTTCTGATAATCTCCTTTCACCTCTTCCTCAACATTACCTGTCTAATTAACCATGTTTTAAGGGGGGGAAAGAGAAAGAAGTAAGGTCAGTCGAAATGTTTTTCTCTGTCTCCTCATAAAAGATAGTCATAAAGTGGATCAAAAGATAGGGTTCTACTGATTTCCATTCTGCAACTTGTGATATTTCCATTCTGTTCAACAACTGAGCTTCCCCAGCATCTGATATTTGAATTTTCAGAAAGCAGTTAAGATATTCCCATTGGCAGAACCAAGAAAGAAAAAGAAAAAGAAAAACTTAACTTACAATCACAAGAATCTTTCATTATAGAAATGCCACATACTAATGGGATTCCTGTTACTCCTTCAAACCTAATGGTCAATCCCTCTTCATCATAAACACAAGCCTTAATTTGAGATATAACCAGAGGCTTATTTGCACCAACTTGAGCATATATATCTAAGCTAGAAACAACCTGAAAAAAGAGTCATCAACCAACAAAAAAAGATTAAGATATCGACAAAAACATAATATTAGAAGTCAATCAATCCAATTTGTCTCAAGTTCCATTAAATTCTGACCTTCTTATCTTGCAAAAAAACATCAAACACTCTCATTCCAGGAGGCCCATCCGTGAGAACAATTTCTGCAAGATGCAGAGTCACGGCATAGTTTCCTGGCCCTAATTCAGGAAAATAGTATGAGAAGTTGCCAAAACGAGCTGTTTGATAAAGAGAAAGACCATCTTCGATTGTCGCATCAGTCGTTACCGTATCACCACCAGAAAAACAAGTGTCCCCCAAAAAGTTTTCTCCATTCAAAATCACAACCCCAGCAGAGGATCCAGAATTGATGCTTAAACCCGAAAAGGCATTTTGCAGTAAATTGTCTTCCTTTAACGGCTCTGGGAAGAGTTCCAAGGATGATTCAGGAGACACTTGTTTGCTAAATGTTTGGCAGATTGGCGAAAACTTAACAGATGTGTGCTTATAATTTTGAGTGTCTTTGATACCATCTTCTAGAGAGAGGGCAAAAGAGTATCTGTGCCTGTTTGTATTACAGAATTCAGGGGAATCTCCTGTAGTGGTGGGTAAATCAGGTGAACCAGCAAAAATAACCAGATCAGGAGATGTTAAAGAAAACCCAAGAACAGAATGACCTGGTAGTAAAGTAGGAATTCAATTCAATAAAAATACATGGAAGTCAATGCATTAAAAGATACAAAAAGAAAATCAGTTTGGTTGAATCAGGCTCAATTGCAAAGGAAAAATGCAGTGATATACTTACCTTGGTCGTCGTCTAGATCCGCCATAGTGGAAGTTGAACAAATTGGTGGGATATCTGCGAAGAACAAGATCAACGTAAAGAGAGAAATTCAAATTAGAGAAGAAACAGAAGACAAAAGTTAGAAAATGCAGCGAAAAAGGAGAAGATAATGATGATACATTTAGAGGGGGATTGGTGTTGCAAATGGCGAGAAACGTCGTCGGTGAGAAGAAGTGGGTCATGCCATTGATTATGTTCCATGATGTTTACGAATTTGAATTGAATGAGAGAGTAAAGAGAAAAAGAGAATGGGTTTGATTTCGTTAAGGCCAAAAAGGAATACTAAACAATTCATTCATTCAAAAACAAATGGCTTGTGTTGTGTTTTTGCAGTGATAAAAGCTAGCCGTTTGAGCCCTCTTTTCAAATTTGAAATTTGTTACACTCTGTAGACACGCTACTACGTTAAGTTAACCCTTTTCACCTTTACCCTCCTTTCCTTACAAATATAGTGTTGTTAGTGGAAATTTCCACCCATTGGTCAAAAAAAATTCTCTGAAATAGAGACTAAAAATAAAATATTCCTAAAGAATATTATGTCTATTTTATCTTAATTTTATCTATTTTTAAATTTTAATTTTTAAATAATAAAATATTAATATTTTTATTTACTTATAAATTATATTTTAATTATATATTTAGCACAAATAAAAATAAATTTATTATAATACAAATATTAATATTTTATCTTAATTTTTTTTATAATATTTTTATTTATATAAAAATAATTATTTTACATATAAATTTTTAATTTTTATTTACATAAAAATAATTTTTTATGAGACCAATATGGTAACTCTTCTTCTTCTTGATAATGTAATATGTTTTTGATTTAAGTTATTTTATTACAGTATATACTGAAATTTTATACAAGTCTGAAGCACTATTCAAATAAAAATCTTATCATATCTTATCACATATTGTACAAGTCAAAAGTACACTATCCTATTACAAATCATATCACATCTTGTACAAGTCAAAAACACATATTCAATTTTGCTTTTTTTGCATTGTCATATTCAATTTTGAATCTTATTAGAGTTTTGAACAATTTTGGAATAACTACAACCCAAGCATCTACTTTTTTCAATATTGTCATATCCAAGTTCTCATTTTTGTGTTGTTATATCACATTTTGTACAAGTCAGAAGCACACTATCTAATTTTGTTTTATTGTATAGTCATATCAAAAAATGAATCTTATCTAATCTCTGCAAACAACTGCAATGTCTGCATCTTTTTTTTTTTAATTGTCATATCCAAATTTACATTATTCAACCATTGATCATAAAGAACTGACCATTATTGAATTCTCATCTTTAAAACTTCTATATAAATCACATAACTTTCTTATACTAACCAGTCATCATAATATTTTTCATTTGTTTCAAAATGTCTACTTTGAAATATCAACGTGGGAAAGGTTTTTTGATTGGTGAAGACAAAACTTTGTGTGAGGTATATCTTGAGGTTACTTAAGATTCCATTAGATATGAGATAGGCTATGGGAACGTATTAATGTCATTTTTCATAGTCGTAGACCTTTATTTTGCATTGAAAATCGAACACCAGGATCTCTATCATATCGATTCTCTGCAATCACAAAAATGACTAACAAATTCCAAGGATGCTATCAACAAATTGAAAACCTCAATCCAAGTAGAGCTTCAAAGATGGAAATTGTAAGTAACAAATTACTTTTCTATTATACTTACTCAAATGTGTTGTTTTTTATATATATTTATTATTATTTTTCTCTAGATGAATCGTGTAAAAGAGTTATTAATAGAAGACAAAAAGTACAAAAAAGTTGGATTCCAATTTGAGCATGTTTGGCCCATTCTGAAAGACCAAGAAAAGTGGATGGATAGTGCAAACATAGACGTAATTACTCAACAAGGACGAAACAATTTCTTTGATGGGTCTCAATCACAAGAATCACTTACAGCAAAATCATCAAATATGTCTTCCTCTACAATCGATTTGAATACTGATGAAGATGATTTTGGAGCTAATTTCGGTGACGCCACTTTTTCATTACATCCTGTGGGAAGGAATAAAGAAAAAATGAAAAGAAAACAAGACGATAAGAAGAAAAATCTTATGGAAATGCTTCAAAAAAATTTCGAGTTGTTGGAGTCTTACCAAGCCAATAACTTAGGTAAGAAAGAAAAATTAATCGGTAATTTCGAAACCCATGCAAAAGCACGTGATGATCTTGCTAGGTAAAAATTAAACTTTCGACAAGAATACAAAGAGATAACAATTATGGAGCAAGATTTGAACTCTATACATGATTCAAATGAACATGAGTATTAAAGGTCTAAAAAAAGCTGAAATCATGGAAAATAGAGCTCGCCAACTTGAAATGCAAAGATCATCGGTTAATAATATTCATGGTAATTTTAATATTTCTAAACAATTTCAAGGTGGATCATTTGGTGGTATAGATATCGGTTTTAATAATTTTGGCCAGTTGCCAAACATGTATGATGGAAGCAGAGATCTTCCTGACGACTGAAAATAGAGCATAGGTGCTGAAGAATGGCGATCAATTTCCTAATTACTACGATCTAAAAGTGTTATTAAGTTATCAATGTTATTTTTATTTTTTTTAATTTAATATCAATTGTGCCATGCATCTTTGTTTGTAGTGTGAACATATGTAATGTTGACTGTGCTTTGCATCTTTATTTATAGTGTGTAATGTTTTAATTTTATCAATATTAATGCTATTTAAATTATGAAAGTTAATTTTTTCTTTTTTTAAGTTTGTATTAATAAATAAATATAATAACATTAAAATAAATTTTAATACTAAATATTATATTTAAATAAAATATTTCAAGAAAATGTTTATAATTATTTTCATTCAAATTTATTTTATAATTAAAAACTTATACCTAACTAACTAATAATATTATTAATATTAAGGGGAAAAAAGGTATATAAAAAAAGATAAAAAATGGCAAAACAGTATTTTACTGATCCATTTTCGTTCTCCAAATTTGGAGACCCAAATTCAATCGCTAAATTTAATTGCATGGAGATTGGAAAATGCCAAACAGTTGGAGAGCCAAATTGAAAAATGGAGAACGAATGGAGATGGCTTTATAACACAATAAATTAGTACTATACTTATATTATACGGGAGCTGTCAAATGGTGCAGAATTGGCAAGGATGTTAGCCACCTCGCTTGTCGTGCCCAATTCCATTTTCACCCCTTGTATTTATTTTTTCTAAAAAGAAGGAAAAATATAAATAATAGTAGATTTTGAATTTTAGAGTGAAGTAAATAGCAAATATTTTCACAAATATAGTAAATAATAGGTTTTATGTGTATATTACAATGATATGGCCAATAAAATATTTACCCCATGTATTATCACGAAATGTTGATTTTGCACCCTCAAACATAAATATCGTGATTTTAAGTCCCGGTACTATCAAATTTTTATACACAAGCACCTTCTGTCCACGAGATAACAACGCGTAGATGACACGTTAATAGAGGGCGCGTGACAACATAAAAACATTGACATTATTGACAAAAAAGACGCCAAAGGAAGTTGATGAATTATTCTGGTTTAGGGAAGACTTGAGTTTTCTAAAGAGGATTATTAAGCAGGAGGTGGTGGCTGATTTGAGAATAATTGTAAATAGATTGGAAGCCATTAGTAAAGAAAATGGGAATGGAAGAAAGCTTGAAGAGGTGAAGCTTATAGTTAAAAAGGAAATTGAGGAGAAGCTTAGTACCAACAAAGCTCCGTTGTTGCTAGGAATGGGAATTGGGATAGGTATTGGCTTACTTTTTTGTAAGTTCAAATATGCTTAAGGGATTAGTAAGTTGTTAGCCTAACTGTTATAGGCACAACAATCCAACATATACAAGAACTTGCAAAATATTATAAGCATAAAATACATCACATATCACAAAACCAATCAACTCTACACTACTAGTTACATTAGTTCATATTTCTATACACATTGTGGTCTAATTATTCAAGGTTGTATTATTCTTCTTCCTTGGGCATGTTGTCTTTTCTATAGCAGTTCATTAACTATTATAGCTCTCTTCCTCTTCCATTTTAGACTAACTCTTCTAATAAGTGAAGCTTTAGCTTCTTAAGGCTGGAACATGCAAACAATAATATTAAAAACAACCATCTAGCTCAAACCACAGTCGTGAATATATTAAAATGGTATAAGCCATACTTACAGTATGGTGAACAAACAAAATGGGATTTTGGATACTTGCTGCTGGTGGAACAGGGTCTAGTTGACTCATAATGCACAAAACTACTAATGCTCATATTGGTTGACTGAAACTAAACCTCACTGATAGATCAACACTAGGTTGCCTTGGCTCTTTAGGATCAGTTGGCAAAGTTGTAGGGTCTTATTGATGAAAGTCCTTACTTAGGGTGTAAGAACTAATTTTCCTCCTTGGCTTAGTCTTTTTTGGCCTTGAACTTTCACATTCAGTAGAATTCCCTTGATTTATAGCATCATCAACTTCATCAGCAGCTTGAGAACCACCTTCAATAGTTGATGAATTCTTTCACACAAAGAAATCACATAAGCATTACAACACAAGAATCAATAACAGAAGCCATAAACCAAAAAACATAATTATAACTATTCATATACCTGTCTATTTGATGGCCAGCACCTTATGTTATGACTTTTTCTTTTGCATAGTGAGCTGTGCATAACCTTACCAACTCTGGATGCTTTAGTGTTTCCTCTTTTTCCTTCTTCATTGCCTCTTCTTCTAATTGTCTTCCTCTTGCCCTTCTTTGGAATAATTGTAGGAGCATCAACAGGTCTGTTGTCACTTAGAGGCTATATTTCCTTTCCCTTGATTGGTTGCATTGAATATTAATAAGCCTTTAAATAAGTTTCTTAATTGTACCATAAGTGTATAAAGTTGACTGGGTCCATGTTTTTGCTATATATGGCACAAATTGCATGTACATAAAGACACCTGTGAGGTCCCAGCTTCTACATGTACAACTCCTTTCTTCTAGCTTAACACATGCTTATTGGCTGAATTATAAATAGGAAAATTTATAATTTTCTCCCTATGTTTTACCTATTTCTACATTTTCATCCCTGTCTTTTATTTTTCAGACAAAAATCTCCCTCTGTTTTAATTCCGTTGACCAAAATATCCTTTCTGTCTATTTTTACTATTAAAATAATGGTAGAATGACCAAAATGCAATTTTACAAACCCTTTTGAAAAAACTTAAGAAATGAGGAACTGAAATGAAAATTGCCAAAACATAACTTCTTTTTCGTTAAAACCCAGCACAACCACCAACCCTACCCAAGCTCCGCCTCACCGCCGTCAGAAGGGAAACCGGTGGTCGCCAAACACAACCGCTACCGCTGGCCCTCCGATCCGACACTGACCAAAGGGAGTTGAACTCTCTTCGTTTATAAAATAAATAAAAACACAAAGTTTGAAAATTGTTTGGAACAATACGAAGAACAGGTGCTCTTCGTTTTGAAATCTCTTCTGATCGATGAAGTCGCCGTCGATGGCGAGCAAGGCAAATGTCCCTGACCGACGCGAGCTCACCTCTGGCAGGCTGGGTCATTGTTTTGGATCTAAGGAACTGTTTGTGAAAGTTGAGACAGAGGCAACTTCGATCTATAAGAATTCGGTTGATGGGTTTGTGATTGGTCGGTCTCGAATGGTAGTGGCCTTTAGTGACTCCGACTGGAACGAAGCTGGTGATAGAACGAAGGTGGTGCGATGGCTATAGGATGGAGGTGGCGGTAGACGGAGGTGGCTGTGGGATGGAGGTGGTGGTAGAATGTTAAAGAAGGAAAAATTATAAAACAGTCCTCTATTTTTTTGAGGTTTTTGAAAAGGAACCGAAAAATTACATTTTGATTCTTCAACTGTTATTTTAACAGAAAAATTGACAATAGGAGGTTATTGTCGATGGAAAAATAAATTAGGGAGATTTTTGTCCGAAAAATAAAAGACAGGGAGGAAAATGTAGAAATAGGTAAAACATAGGGAGGAAATTGTAAATTTTCCTTATAAATATTTGTAACTTCATAGCCATCATCCCCATTCCATTCCATATACCAGTTATAGCTTGTATCCTTATTCTTTCCCTTCTTCTCCATGACCCTAGGAGTAAGATTTAAAATCCTAGTACTTGCAAATCTTCTCTTCAACTGAATTCTCTTTATAACATTAACTCTAATGTCTTCAAGCATTGTAATAATGCTTTTTGATCTATGATTCAAGATTCATCCATTAAAGGTTTTTGATAGGTTATTGTCAATCAAATCAATCTTAAAAGCTATTGGTTGGAATGCCCTTGTCCAACATTGCACTAGGTAGTGTAAGGCATCATCTATTATACCTTCTCCTAACTTCCTCGATTCTTGTATGTTTTTTTCAACTTTACATTCCATGAACTTTTTGTAGAAGCCTAAAAAGCCATATTTCTTTCTTGGCCTCTTCATTTCTTTACCCAATTGGCATATACATGAATGGCACATATCATATGCTCTACCTTAGGTAAAATGGTATTCAAAGCACGTAGCAAACTCCATAAAAACCAAGGCATTATTAATACATGCTTAACAATTGAAATTAGAAATGTAGTAATAACTGAATTTCAGTTGGCATACCTTTTACATATCTAACCAAATGCAGTAACCATCTCCATCTCCTACTTCCGAGTCACTCTAGATGCGTCTAAGAAAATAGGTCAAATTCTCTGTGTTTTCCATCTCACACACAGCCTAAGCTATGGGGAACATTTAATTGTTCCTATCCCTTCTAATAGCATATAAGATTTGACATTTGCATAAACCCTTTAAGAAACAATCATTTAACCCTATTATCCTCCTACAGCCAGCTTTGAAGCCTAATTTTAAAGCCTAAAAATAGACATAAAATTCAACAAACTTGTTCAAGCCACTCTCAACATCATGAAATGATTTAACTACACAGCTAGACCCTGGATTTGTGTCTAGTATTTCTTGAACATACCTATGCAGTAAGGCAAACTCCTACATAAAATTACCAATTATTACCTTCATTATCTTGTCTTTTATTTCTTTACAAACATGTATACTAACATTAAGCCTGTATATGTGTTCAGATGCAATTTCAGTGCTTTTAGCCTTATGTTGGATTGTTGTGCAACTTTATTTCTTACTAAATCTGTATAGAATGGACTCTTAGTAAACCTACATTTGTTGATTATCCATCATCTGTAATGAGGAGAATATTTAACCACTTTCATTGTGTTTTCATTTAGATTAGGGTTACTTGCATCAATAACTCAAGAACACTTAGGTGCGTACTTACCCTAACTCTCTTTTTCTCATTCTTCTCATAATTTAGTCCAACTTTCTTCATGACTACATACTTAGTTATGGCATGCCTTAACTGGTACATACTATTAAAAACTATGTTTAGACAAAATTGTGGAATTTAAAATGATGGATCAAAATGAGGGTGACTTTCAGGTCTTTTAAGATTTTCTTCATCTACTTCATCATCAGAACCACTGTAATAGCTTCCTAAGTCATCACTATCATAGTAGTCTGAATGGCAACCATCAATTTCATTAGACAAATCATCATTATTGTCCAACACAAGGGCATCTGATTTAATTTTAGTTAATTTAGCAAGTTCATACATAGTTATGCCCTTTTCACCCTCATTAATAGGCTTAAACTCAAAACAATGACAGGGTTGCTAGCTAACTGAATATAGGATTGAGGATCAAAATCAATAATTTTGGTTAGTTTAAGATGCAGAAATTCCATATGATCTACTATAAATGTAAGGGTATCACCATTACAAGCCTCTTTTCCTAACTTGGTGACACATGCTTCATTATGAACTAACATAAAAGGGTTTTTTTTTTTTTTGCTATCTAAAGTACAATCCAAATATGAAGGGATACTATAGGTCTTTTACATAAGACATAACATTTTGGTAAGACAACTCATCTACATTAATAGATTTATAAATAGACTTCACATTCCCATTATAATATTTGAACCTAAGTTGCCAACCAAAATTTCCCCCATGAATGAAAGTCAATAACACTTTTTTATGAAGCATTTTGAGTATCTGCAAAAAAAATATTTGAATAATACCAAGCAATTCAGCATTTTCATTACTTTATATTATATGTTATATGAAACTCAATCCCATTGTAACCATTGTTTATTTATTAACAAAGCAAAATATGAATTCTATACTTCCCAATTCCATTGCAACAATTTTTAAAAGCAAAAGCCAATAAAAAAGAGTCCAAAAAACCCTAACCTAACCCTAACTATGCATTCCCAATCCTATTTTCTCATGTTATTAAATGCAAATGCCAATAAAAAAGTACAATCGAACTCATTCACTCAAGACATTCAACTGAAATTTAAGTTTAAAATACTAATACTTCTTCAATGAGGGACCATAGCCTTGTTTGCTTCTGCGCCAACAAACTTTCTCAATGAGGGACCACAGCTTTTAATTCCCATTATCCATACCAACGAGAAATGAACGACTACGATGAAGTTTTGGCCTCAACTATTGAAAATTCTCACAAGGTTTGGCTTTTTCACTGTCTTTTTAGCAGTTGTTCCCTTTTTTCCTCTCTTCCTCGACTGAAATGAAAGTGACATTGCAATTTTTAATTTCTAGGGTTCTTAAGTGGAAAATGCCATTATTTTTATTAAAAATCTAAGTGTGTTTAATGGCTTTCTACTTTAAGAAAATGGCGCCTTTTTCGTCAATTAGGGTTTTTAATTTTTAAAATGAAAGCAGTGTCGTTTGCTTTGGAATAATGTTAGTGTTTTTAAGTCGTTATGCACCCTCCGTCAATGTTCTACCCACATGCTATTATCTCATAGACGAAGGGTGCTCTTCTGTGAAAATTTGATAGTACATGGACTTAAAATCATGATATTATAGTTGAGGATGCAAAATCAAAATCTCGTGGCAGTAAAGGAGTGTAAATATGTTATTGGCCCAATCATACTCCTTATAAATTGCCTATAAAAAATATCAATTTCTCATTCTGATTACACGCACATGGGCATGCCAACCACAACCTCAACCTCAACCTCAATCCAATCCCTCTCCGCTTACACCCCCGCCTCAGACTCCCCTTCAGTCTCCAATCAGCTCTAGCGCAAATTCATTCACGGCCTAATCATGACTCTACCACTACCACGATTGTCACAACCATCATTGCAACAGAATTGAGGAATATTCAGCAGCAAACCGTTTCTCCTTTGGCTAAAATCCCTCCATCTCGCCCTCGTAAATTCTGTGAACTCTCTCCTAATGCTGGCGCTGCTACCAACTCTAACAACCCTAATTCATCATCACATATAACCACTAATACAACCGAACCTCCCAAAACTAATGCTAAATCTCCGAAAACCAAAATTACACAATCCAAAGCCTAGTTGTTTTAGCTCCTCAATGTCTGCTGGAACTGAATTCCATAATATTTTTGTGTTTCTGATTTGAATTTGAAGAAGAAAACCTAGTGTTATTTACATACAAAATTTATATATAACTATAGAATTTGTATACAGATTGTTTATATAAGTATAGAATTTGAATGTATATAAGCATTATAAAGTAGTGGAATACACATTTTTGAATAAAACTTTTGAATCTTTAATGAAAAAGTATAGAATTGCAGATAAAATTACTACTCATTAACAAAGGAGCGGGTCTAGCGAAATGGAAGTGACCAAGGCTTGTGGAGGCAGAAAGTAGCCAACAAAGAAATTCTTTAAATTTTGAGAAAAAAAAAAATAAACCCAAATAGAAAATATGATTCAATCATGATATTGCTTTTAAAACTTCTTTGGGTATGTCAGCATGAGTCACCATGGAACTTGAACATAAAGCTTAACTCAAACTTTGATAATGCTCAGAAAATGTATAGGTCACAGTTAAAGTTATACTTTGTAAATCCAGATTTCATTTATTTCCTGAGTTCTCCTTAGAATGATTGAAAATCTGAAAAATGATAACTTGTTTAAAATAAATAGACAGCTCAACCCATTTTTTAGAAAATCAAGCTTTTCGAGAAGAAAGTGTCTTTGTTTCAATCCCGGACATTTGATGCTCATTAGTTTTTATACCACAATTAAATAATGAATATGAGACTGTAGCGTAAAATCTCGTTCCTAAATAATTAAAATTTTTTGGTACTTTTTGTTAAGTTATATGGAAAAATGAAAGTGAAGAGTAAAAATTTCAATTAATAAAGAATAACCGAAAGTGGTAGTTAAATTTAGAGGTGCGCTATTAAAATTTAAAAAAATAATAATAATAATAAACTAATGGTAAGTTGTGATTACTCTAAATATAAATATTATGATATAATTATTATGTCGTACGAGTCATTATTTGTACTATTTCATACTAAAAGATACAACACTACCTCTAAATATAATATAATGGAAGATTATTTAAAAAAAAATTTAAAATTTTGAATGAGATTGCAGTGTTTTTTTAATGGATATGATTTTAAGGAACTTTCATGGCTGTTCCTTATTTACATAAAAGGCTAAGAAGATATGATGAAAAAAATATATATACAAACGAAATAGCATACAACAATTGACAAAATCAAGCTGGCCTGACACGTGAAAATAAATAACATGTCAAGGGGAAACCTAACCCGACCAATCTCAGATTGCCTATGGAAATGGCATATATTTTTCTCTCCTCTTCTCTTCTAACCTTGTTCTACAAGTTAATTCCCGCTCCTTCTAAGGCAGCTGCCATGGAAGCTGATGCCTCTTCAAGGGTTCGCTTCTTTTCAACTGTGTTGAAGGCCTCAATCACATCCCCTTCTTCCCAACCGTCATAATCTTCCGCCCCAATACCACACTCTAGCCCAGCATTTACCTGCCACAACATTATACGTTTTGTCAAGTTAAAGCAAGTAGATTCTCCAACTTGTTTCCAGTGAAGCTGAATTCAACTCTAAAATCATATGATAAATTCTAATTATTGTTCACTTATAAGCCATACTCATACTCTATATATCCAATGCCAGAAGCTTTCCCACGAAAAATATCAGGCACTGAAAATTGCACAGTTGGCCAGGGGGATAAAACAGGGAAAAAAAAAAAATCATACCTCTTTCACAATTTCTTTCACTCGTCTCAGTGAATCAAGAACACCAACATGGACTGTCTTTCTATTTCGAACAACCTTAATGCCACAGCCTTTCACTACTTTCCCATCTGTTACCATGCATCCAGCAACACGACCACTGCCACTGCTAAATACAGCCCGAACTTCTGCTAAGCCAATTGTTTCTTGTTCCTATCAATGCAGACATGCAACTCTCAAGTGTAAGTAAAGCAGAGCACACGTCTGCCAGGCCAGAATCATAATTATAAATTCACATTAACAACAATTATTGTGCATGGGAGAATGAGTTCGATGAGAAAAATTTAGAAGTAAAAAAATCTCTTGATAATACAACCAAAAGCCAACTTTCTAGCATATTGGGTTTGCAGAGGTCAGAAGTATGTAGCCTTCCCTTTGAATTAAAAGGAAACTCTTTCTATGTTTTTAACCGGTGATACCAAGCTACCACAAAAAAATCTTACTATTCTACCAAGACAACTCACCCCACAATTGACAAAGTGAAGGGATTCATTTAACCATGATATTGGCGAAAAACTCTATATAGCAGTTATATGAAATATCAGTATCACCATAAACTGTCATACTGAACACTTGCAAATAAAAGGGTTGTTGCAATCGGGGAAGGGAAACAAAGAGACAGGGTAAAAGATTAATTGTGAGGGAACAGGCAGTCTTTACAAACAGTTCAGAAAGCTCTAGAAAACCTCAATCTCTAACTGAAAAAGGTCAGGTGAATAGGTTTTTCTCTTCCCTTCGTACTACTTGCTGCCAGCTCCTTGTGAACTATGATACTAAACCAGAAAACCTCCATCACATCCTGAATTAAATAAATGGAAAAATTATGAAACTTCCCAAAAGTATAGATAGTTACAATTTCGACCTCCCTGGCTCCCTCATCTTAAAAAAATTTATGCTCTTGGTGACACTCCATCAATTATGTATGTCTGATGCTATGTTAACAATCCAGAGATTTGAAGTGGATAACAAAAATCAAAAGCTAAGGTTTCCATGATGCAGTCAATAATATAACAGCCAAACCTTGATCCCAAATTAGAAGGGGTCAGCTATGAATCCTATGTGTCAAATATCTGCAGTGATTAAGTTGAAATGCATGTAAAACAAACGTATAAATCAGAAATAATTTCAAATTTTTTTGTCACGAAGTTTTTCAAGAGGCTTTCTAAAATCAACTATATAAGGAAAGTTAGACACACTTCCAAAATAAAAACATATATAGTAAACAAATACTTAAACAAGAATGAAAAAACATGAAAGAAATGAAGAATTGATTCATTACATACTGAATGTTTAAAGGATGTTGGCCTGATGAAAGAAGGCATGGAAAGAAAGTAGATGAAGAACAACAATTACGCCAAGATTATGGAAGGAGGGACAGCTCCATAGGAAGGTATTCAAAGAATCAAATCCAACAAAGTCAAACCAAAGGTTTTCATGCAGCAAAAGCTATAAGTTACAGTAAATGATAACTGTCCACACGATAAAATAAGACGTTCAAAAATTTCAAGCTAAAACTTATCAACAGCACTTAAGAAAGTTGCAAACAGGATATCCTTTCGAATTTACCTCAACTGGCTGAAGAAGTCCTTCCATTGCATTTCGCACATCATCAATAAGATCATATATGACTCTATACAACCGAATCTCCACACCTTTGTTTTCAGCGTAACTCTTTACAGAACCTGGTACTTTGACATTAAATCCTAAAATAATGGCTTCACTAGCAATGGCAAGATTAACATCACTAGAGCTTACATCTCCTGCTGCTTGCAACAGGAATTTAAGAGTGACATTATCTTGAGGGAGCATCTGTAAGGCTTGTCTGATAGCTTCAATAGATCCCTAGTTATTACAATCAGAAGAATTTGAGTTAAAAATAATGTACAACGTCATTCAAGGTAAAATAAACATTCGGTATTGGTAATACCTCAGACTCATTGCAATGGGGAAAAAATTAAGGCACATGTACATAAAGTGCAAGTGCAGTCATCATTTGAAGGAACCAACGTCACACTTTTTAGCGGCTATGGGTATGGTTTTCTAAGTTAACCTTAAAATCAATTATTCATAGTTCCCCCAGTAAGCATAATTTGTCTCAAAAATAAAAAATAAAGAACATTTGCTTTTGAAACATGGCAATAAAATTCTCAAAAAGGCCAAATTGAGTTGAGCCAAGAGAAATAAATGAACCATATTAAAAATTAGTTTCAGTCATCTTTTAAAAAATGATTTGGATAAAAGTACCTGAGTAGGTTTTAATCTTCAAAAAAGGCATCTTTCTGGTGCAAAAAGAACTAGTCACTGTTCTATGTCGCAACATTATTGTTTTTCTAAAAGGCCTAATAGAAAATTCTACCCAAATGTTGAAGTGTTTTTGCAATTGTTCAGGGTAGAACTTTCTATTAGGCCTTAATTTTAATTCCAAGTCCCTTTTCTTTTTATCCCTATATCCTTGCTACCCATCCTCTCTCTGTTCCATGTCGCAACATTATTGTTTTTCTAATAGGCCTAATAGAAAATTCCACCCAAATGTTGAAGTGTTTTTGCAATTGTTCAGGGTAGAATTTTCTATTAGGCCTTATTTTTTCATTTCCAAGTCCCTTCTCTTTTTATCCCTGTATCCCTATAACTAATGTTACAAAAAAATTGTCAGTTATGACATATAAAGACTATTTATTTTATCATTCATACTAACAGCTTACTGAAGTCTTAGTTTATTCGGTCACCAATGGACAAGCATAATTTTAGTTTATTCGGTCACCAATGGACGAGCATAATTTCTGATATGAACCGACAAAGCTACTGATTTGGAATAATAAACTAATTTTTTCACAAATTAAAAAGCTTCATTTAAGTTAGATTAATAAAACAAACATCCGATACTATATAATTGCAGAATTGCCTCCACAATTATAAAATGAAACAATATACCACCTCTTAATCATTTGGCAATCAACTTTGGTTACCACATACTAATCATTCAACTCTTTTATTTATTTATTTATTTATTTTTTTTGATAAAGAATCATTCAACTCAATAAACTATTAATTGAAATTCAAAATTTACAGAATTCAGCCCAAACAAATGTCCAATACTATATAATTTCAATTATGTTTATAAATGAAGGTAGGATTACCCAAAAAAAGAAGTAAAATAGAACACAAATGAATAAAAAAAAAAAAAAACTTTAGTTACAGTAAAAAATGCCTATTCAACCTTCTATTCCTTTGACAAATCATCAAGTCTCTCTAGATTATGGACAGATGAGACTAAACTTGTTTTGCTTTTCAGTTAGCCTAACAAGGGTCCTTTCTTGGGTGAAAAAATGGGGCTATAATAGCTGCACTAGATAGCGGTACTAGAATTTATAAAGTTTGCACTTTGCACTGAAGTTATATGATTGTCTATTATGATTTGAAGACTATACTCCCAAAGGCAAACCAAATTAACTCAGAATCTGCAATCAGAGTTACTAATGGTAATTCTTTTCCTAGCAATTCAATGAGAATATAAGTCAATTTTTCTGACAAATCAACCTACTCATGCTTTTGTTCATAAATTCTCTCTATTTAGAGCTTAAATAGAGTCAATGTTTGTCCCAGGTAGGCAAGCTAATGTCTCTCATTCACAACTCAAACTCATAACATAATGAAAAAGAGAACTGCAAAAGACTTCTCTTTGGTGCCATGAGATGTGCAACAAAATATAAACATACCTGAACATCAACTTTCAGAATAATATTGAGCTGGTGCAAGTCTAGTCCAGAAAGCCTCCCAGACGAAACAGCCGATGCTAAGGAAGAAAGCGTAACCTTCCCATCCCCTGCCTTTGCTGATATACGCTCATCCCGCAATAATTCAGCAGATTTTTCCGCCCTTTCACGGGCAATGTCAAGGGAAGCAACAACCTCAAATTCATCACCAGCAACCGGCACATTACTTAATCCAATAACCTGTAAAAAGAATCCAAGAGAAATGAAAGGAAATTAAGAATATCCGTACCCTCTGAGAACTATGGAAACAACATCAATGAAAGGCAAACAGCTGGTAGCTCCTACACCTACGCCTTTCATAATATCATTTTAACATATTTTGCATGCTACTGAACCAAGATCTTACCCGAAACATTTAATTGAGCAATAAATCAAAATATCAAAAAATAAATAAATAAATAAATGTTTTAGAATATAAAAAAACAAAAATTATGTTAAAGAATTAAACAATGCATTATCTGCAATGCAGATTTATTGAAAATTCAGTTATTAATTTGATGCTCAAGCATAATGACATTAAAATTTTAAAAAAAAAAAAAAATTTGGTTGTATTTCTATGAGCAGGGAATATACGCAATCTAGAATATAGAAGTTATTAAGAGCCTTCAACTTTTCAAAATTAGAGGGTCTGTCTTTTAAAGACTTAGCCTATAACTACCTTTGTGATTAATTCAATTAAGAGCATTATTTTTTTTTTTCATTATCCTACAAATCCTTAAATCTTAATGATCCACATGAACCAGCTGCTACCCCAAAATAAGTGAAATGTGATGCAAAAAGTACGGATGTATAAATATAAGAAGAACATTAAACAAACCTGTACAGGAATAGATGGTCCGGCTTCATTGACTCGGTTCCCACCATCATCAAATAAAGCACGCACCTGACAGTGCACATAAATTCTCTAATGTAAGTTGACTCATTAAAGTTAAGTATTTAGATCACGTTAACCAGTAAATTTTATTCTAAAGTACATAGCAAAGTTTCAAGCTCCAAATAACCAACCTTTCCAAAGGCTTCTCCACAAACCACTATGTCACCTCGTTTTAGAGTGCCATTCTGTACAATAAATGTAGCAACTGGTCCTTTAGATTTATCAAGACCTGCCTCAATTACTGTACCCTTAGCATTTCTATTAGGATTAGCCTTCAATTCTTGTAACTGAAACAACCATGCAAATTAATCAGAAAAGCAAGAAGGTAGATAAAATAATAAGAAAAACAGAGCATGAGCTGGAAGGGACACAAGGCTTAATCTATAACTGACTAGATGTCTCTAGGATGCAGTAGCAGAGCTTGACAAAAATATTTGTGGGGATGTGCATATTATATCACATGGATTTTCTTTCAGTCATATGCATTATATCAACTACCCAGAGAAGCTAAAAGAATTCTTTTTCCTGTGGTGCCATGGCATCTACATGCCCCAAAAAGCATCGTCACTGCTAGTATGTATCACTTCAAAGTTCAAAAACTAAGAAAAGATTGCCAAGGGACTCAAAAAATAAGTCAAAGTTCAATTCACTGCTATGATAACAATTGTATCTGCTACAAGCAATTACTCTCTGAATAGATGCTACAGCCTAGATTTTTCAACCATCGGTATCTTCTGGAGGTTGCAACTTACTCGTGTTCATAGGCATTCATACAACCGTCTAGGAAGTTTCATTTAAGACCCAAGCACATATCTAGGTACAAGCATATACTTCTTAATATCATTTTGTCTTTTGTACTTTGATTTACTAACTACAAAATTTCTATTTACTCAGAGAGTGAGAGAGAGAGAGAGAGAGAAAATCATTTGTCTTTTGTACTTTGATTTACTAAGTACAAAATTTCAATTTACTCAGAGAGTGAGAGAAAGAGAGAGAGCAAACAGCATAGCTGTAACTAGTATGAATACGTCTAATTTATATTTTAAAGTGATTATAAGATTTCATAGTTCCTTCCATTATACACCTAGCTGTAACTAGCCCACCCTGCTACATTGTTCTGCTGAGAAAGAAATCTAAAAATCCAAATCCAACCAGCAAGAAGCATGCCAGAATGAATTGAACATATCAAGAAGAATACCAAAACCAACAAGTTGGCACCCGATTGAAAATGTAACTGACCTCAGCAACAAGCATAACAGTTTCCAACAAATCATCTACATTTTCCCCCTTGAGAGCACTGATCTGTTAAATGAGATATCAGAATATAAGGGTCAACAGGAAAAATATAAAGCACAAAATGAAGATGAATTAAATGAATCTATTAATACCTGAACCATTGGGATGTCACCACCCCAATCTTCTGGCATTAGACCAATTGAAGAAAGGTCTTGCATGACTTTTTGTGGATTAGCTCCATCTTTATCTATCTGGTAGCATTACAAAAGAAAGGTCTTATGTCATATATTTTGTACATTTCGAGTGTCAAGCCTATAAATACAAAGCGAAGTATTGTAATAAGAAACAGAAGAGTCTTCATGTTCAACATACCTTATTTACTGCAATTACAATTGGAACTCCAGCTGCTCTGGCATGAGCTATTGCTTCATTTGTCTGAGGACGAATCCCATCATCAGCTGCCACCACAATAATAGCAATATCTGTCACCCTGGCTCCACGAGCTCTCATTGCTCCAAATGCCTACAGGAGCACATAATATAGGTATCATCTATATGCAAGAAAGTATTGACGCATTACAGATCACAATTGATTTGATAAAAACACATCAAAAGAAGTCATCGGCTACCCAAACAATAAACAACGCAACCCAAATATTATTAAACAAGTCTTCACCAATGGTTGCAAAAGAAAAAAAAAACAAAGATTATCAGCTCACCTCGTGCCCAGGAGTATCAAGGAAAACACAAGGTTGCAACTTGCCATCGACAGGTACAAGAACCTTATATGCTCCAATACCTTGTGTGATCCCACCAGCTTCTCTGGCAGCCACCTGTGATGCTCGAATATCAGAATCCAAGTAAACTATGCACTTACTGTGTTAGAATTTACTGGACTTCCATTTTGTTTTCATGCAAACATGTTTTGCAATAGGAAAGGTTGACTACTAGAAAAGTAACTAGATAAACTTTGTTAGACCTCTCATTCCAAAGGCATCAAAGTGTAGTAGAATTCCACATACCTTGGTTTTGCGAATATAATCCAATAGGGTTGTCTGCCATGAAAATAGAACACCAAAATCGTATTAGCATAGAGAGAGAGAGAGAGAGAGGATGATAGAGACATATAAGGAGGGAGAGTATATAGGGAACACTAATTCTATACCTTTCCATGATCTACATGCCCCATTATAGTAAGGACTGGGGGCCTTGCTTCCAGTTTGTCTAGATCCTCTTCATCAAATATTTCCTTTTTTCTTGCCATTTCTTCAAATCTAACAGGATCTGTGTCTATGACTTCTACATTGTACTCCTTACATATCATCTTCACCATGTCTTTGTCCACAGTTTGCACTCCATCAGGTCTAATACCCTTTGAATACAAGTAACCAAGAATTTCACCTTCACTGATGGCCAAGTTGTAGGCTAGCTCCTCAATCAGCATGCCTTTTTCCTCAACTTCTAAAATTTCTACTTTGACGGGAGCTGCCTCCTTGGCAGCTTGGAGTCTAGCTGCCTTTCGACTAGCTTTACTCCATTTCCTCCCTTTCCTAGCAGTAGCTGCACCCGGAATAGAGACATTCAACTCCGATGTCTCCTCATCAGGAATTTCAACATCATCATCATCAACAATTCGTCTTCTTGGTCCTCCAAGAGAAACACTTCTCTTTTTGTCTTTGAACTTCCCAGGGGCAGGGCCCTTTCCTGGTTTCGTGGGTGCTAAAACTGCTTGAGCAATTAAAGGATCAACAACTGGTTTCTTGCGGGCAAATTTGTCAATCAAAATAGGCTGCCGTGCATTATTTTTAGTAGAACCCAAGCCAGCATCCTCTGTAGCTGGAGGCTTTGGAGCTGCCCCCACATCCTTCAATACAACAGGTTTTTTCATCATCGGAGGAGGAGCTGCAGATGGCTTTGTTTGCAACATGGGTTGAGGTTTTGTGGGTGGCTGCACTGGTCTTGAAGAAACATCAGGTTGAGTGTCTACCTTAGTCTCTTCCCTTGTTATGGATTCTTCTTTCACAAACTTATTACTAGTCTTAGGAACATCCTTAACCACTTTTTGGACGGAAGCTACATTGTCCCCTTTTCGCCACACACTCTTCAAAGTTTTAGTTTTGCGAGTAGGTGAGGAAGTCTCAGGTTTAGCAGCTTTTGCATTAGTGGGCATGTTAGATGATGAGGCTTTATCCACATATCCATTGTCTTTCCTAATAGAAGGCTTAGAAGTTTCAAGCTTTTCAGCTTTGTCCAAGACCTCATCAAGAGACTCAATCACCTTATTCCTCTCTCTTTCATCATCAGAATCCTTAGAAGGTTCCAACTCAACAAAGTCCATATCCAAAAGGGATTCAGGTTTAGACCCAGATGGAGATTTTAAGACTGGATTAGGCTTAGGAGCAGGCTTAAGTAGGACTTCATTATCAACATCACCACCATTAGAGCTTGCTACTTTAAATGAATTACTATTATTATTATTATTATTGCTATTAGAATGAAGGCCTTGGTCAGGTATCAAATCTGTGGTAGTTACTGAATATTTACAGACATAATGCCACTTACTGGAATTCCTAAGACTGACATAATGCCATTTCTTGGCATTCCTAAGACTGCGTTTTGATAAAGAAACTCTCCGGACAAGTGAATAAGAAGAAAAAGAAGAAGACTCAGAACAAGAACTAGAGGAGGCTACCGCCAAACTCTGGCTTCCTAAGCTAATTAAGGAAGCAAGAGACGGCATGCTTCCAACTAAAACCACCATAGAAGCCATCGAAATTAAGCAATTTATAATAATATTAACGGAGAAAAAACAGATAAAACCTCTCTATAAAATTCATGTGTTGCTGAATTGTTAGAATTCTATAAAGCAAACGAAGGAGCAGGGATGATAGTAATAGCTCTTACCTATCTTCTCAGCACTTCCGGTAATTAGCGAAAAGGGAGAGAGAAGAAGGAAGGAAGAAAGCAGTTGCAGCGAAGCGAAATTGCACATTTATTTGGACAACTCGAAGAAAACTTGGTGTTTGTGTGGCTATTCTCCACCTGTTAATTTTTCCAGGCGATAAGGCTTCCATGGTTCTTTCCTTTCTTTCTTTTTTTTTCTCATAGTAAAAAGTATAATTACTATCAAGTCCCTAAATTATACACTGATTTGTTTTCAAGCTCTCATAGTTTATAAAATATGCTTTCAAGTCCTTAAAATTGATTTTGAACCTTCTAAGTTTCTGGTTCATATGTACATATTCCGTCCATTTTTCACCCTCATGTTAGTTATTTATTTTATTTGTGTCTTATGTTAAGAAATTTGAATATTATAATTATCTTCAAACAATTATCAAACAAAATTTTAAATTTAAAAATAAATTATGTACAAGTAAAATATAAAAAAATAAAATTAGTAAGTATAATTGAATTAAATACAAATCTAAAATATCATTTATTTAGCAAGAAATTAAATATCATATTTGAAATGTAATTGTTTCACCCATAAATAAAATTTTTTTATTTTAATTGATGTAATTAGGTTTAATCCATGTATTTAGGTTTGATTAGACTTGATTTTTGGATTTATAAATTATATTAAGATTAATTGGGTTTGGGCTTTAGGTTAGATTAAATAAAGGGGATATGACAAAAATAATACACTTTTTAATGGTTGATGACAAAACTAATACTCTTTTTAATTTTTATTGACAAAACTAATACTCTTAGTCAAAAATAAAATAAACTAGTACCATATTTTAACTTTTGTTGACAAAAATAATACCCTTTTTAACTTTTAATGACAAAACTAATACTCTATTATTTACCCCCATTAAACCTACTAAAAACAAATAAAAAGAAAAGAAAAAATTACTGCACCCCTTCTCCAATCAAATTACACACAATATATGTCCTAAAAAAACACAATCAAAACAAAAAATCATCAGCTCAAGTATCAAGCCCTGTTAAGAGATAATAATAGGTAGCAACCATTTATAAGCAATTTCTGAGAAGCAACTACTGCTCTCTTTTTTCATTATGAAAATATAAAATGTTACAGCTTTATATAAAAAGCAGAAAACAACACATACTACAATATACAGGGTCATTGGTTGCACTATATACGAAGCAATTCTATTTCTGTTCGTAAAGAATCGCATTAGGGGGGATTCAATGATATAAAAGCTTTACACTGCATCTTTTGTACGTGGAGTGAAGATACAAAAGCTAATCTATATAAATTAACAACATTGGCAGCAACCAATCCTCACTATTCAACTGCATCCTTCACCTTAATTTCCAGGAGATGCTCCACTGGTTGCCTGTAGATGGGGCATTTGTCTATTTGAAATCACAAAACCTTCGCACAAGTACTGCACATACACTACATCTAGTAGCACAAAAAGAATTAAAAACGAGAAACAACATTAAGCAAGATCAAAGTTGTGCATATTTCCAAATAGAATCCATTAAACTCAAACTTCCAAATAAAAATATCAATAAACTCTTCCATGAAGTGGAGTATAGACTATAAGCACAACTAAAGTGTAAAAAGGATACGTTACCAGGAATTGACATAATCAATAATGATTCAAATCAAACTCTCTCTCAAAAATAGAGATATACTGTGAATGAGTTGAGTCACT
>CATIWJ010219168.1:0-10695 GCA_949640765.1 Croton laevigatus | reverse complement strand
TTAGTTGAAACAAATGGCACTAGTTTCAGGAGGAAAATCAACACTCAATCCAGATGCCCCACTCTTTATCCCTGCTGCATACCGGCAAGTGGAAGATTTCTCACCAGAATGGTGGCAGCTAGTTACGACTTCAACATGGTATCGGGATTATTGGCTGAGTCAGCATCAGGATGAGGAAGGCTTCTATGCCACTGCTGAGGATGATAGCTATGATGTTGCTGACTTACTCCCTGATACTTTTGATCTCGATGCTGGCGAAGATTTCTCTGGTCTGGATATTCAATTCCAGGATTTCATGGAGTCTTATCAAAATGTAGATAGCAGATCACCTGTTTCCAATGGAATACACGGAAATGGTATCATTCATTCTTTTGTCCAAATCTTGGGTATCAATATTGAGGAATCAATTCATTAGTTAGTCTCTTCGTTTGAAAATTAAATTGACTATGATGTTTTTGGTATGAACAGGGTTTGAAGTTGAAGTGGAGGCAGCCCAGAGGAATGCAAGCTATTTGAAATCTTTGGATGGAACAGTTCCAGCAGCCAAGAAAGTTTAATCTAAAGCTACGCCGTTGATGAAAGTTGTAGCACTTTCATGTTTCAACTGAATAGACTAGTTTAGTTTCTTCGTTTCTGTAAGTCCTGTATAGAGCAAGGTTGCAAACTTGTATCACTCCTTGTTCATTCCCCATTTCTTTGTTTTCCCTTAACCAAATGAAACTTTTAAAAAAAAAATGTAAAAAAGGAAAATGTAAAATTTTAGTAAGAAAAGAAAAATATATTTCTTTTTCGTTATGAACATCTCCCCGTCAGCTTTTGGTAAACCAAGATTTGAAAATCTCAAAATGGGTCCAGTGGAATTGAAATTTCTCTATATAGCTTACTTAACCGCACTTATTTGGCAAACCCAACATAGTTCTAACTTCTGACCATCAACATCTCGATAATCTGAGAGTTGGCATTTTACGTCACAGCTTAAGCTTCAAACCATTATTGACCGTGTACTAACATCAAAGCATGAAATATTGAAGTTTTTTCTTTCCCCCCAAGAAATATTGAAGTTTGTTCAAGCAAATTAGCCTTTTTGAAGCAGTACTTGAAAAAACTACCGAAAACTACAATGAACCAATTGATAAATACATCTTGATAAGAAAAATTCACTTCTCTTCCCTTAAACTTCAAACCAACCTTTGACAAAAAAGAAAAAAAAAAACTACAAACCAGCCTTTTCTTTAAACTCGGTGCCCAAAATTGATCTTCCATAATCAGTCAAAACAAGTTCATCTATCACTATCACTGTAATTGTTGTTATATGTTCCTATTTAGAGCTTTAAGCTCAACCAAGTTGTTATGAACTCATTTGCTTATTTCTCTTTCATTCAAGCAGCTACTTCTGAGAGCGATTCTGTATCTTTCTCCTCAAGCTTTTTCTTCTTTTGGGATTCAAGTTTAGATTGGTTGCCAATGGTATCAGATATAGCCTTTGGTAGCCAGAACCCAGGTCTCTCGAGGAATTGTGCTCGGTCAAGCACCAAAGGTTCTCTCGAAGTGATCTCTATGCCATCGTAAGTCCACAATGTCATGGTTGCCTCACCTTTCAGACCCAAAGAAAGCCAACCTAAGCCTGCCACTGCAATATCAATGCTATTCACGTCCCAGCTTGTTCCGCTTACCTTGATTTCTCTCTCTACCCATTTGCCCAAATCAGAAGCCCTCTCTTTGCCCACTGGAGGCTGCAAAGGAAAAACACTTGGTTGTGAGGAACAAAACTCAAAAGAGAAATTGACATGAAATCAAACTTAGCCAGGCATTCTGTTTTGCACAAGAGCTTATGTTCTGGAGATTAGCCAAACCAAAAAACATTAAATTAAAACCCCTTGAAGAAAAAGGGAATCACCATTTGAAAAATTGACGCATTTTCAAATTTCTCCCATGGGTGTCAGCCCATGACATAAGCAAGCACACAAACCTCAGGTCCCAAGCCTTCAAATCCACAGACAACATAAAATAACCACCTCAATTGACAATTTACTAAACTTATCTTCTTCCCCAGGGAAATACTTTTGTTCCGATTCAGCAAAGCAAAGGAACATTTACAGCCGAACAATGGAAAAACAAGTCATTATGTCTGAAACATTCCCTTACATAAGTTATTTTTCATGAAACAATATAACACATGGAAAAAGATCTATCCCAGGACAATTCTATTTTCATTGGACAATATCTATTCTTCTTTTAACATACAAGGATGAAAAAGTCCTTTCTATTTACAAAACTGCAATGACATTTTGTTTGACATAAAAGAGAAAAGATAGCCTTATGTCAAAAGAACGGCCTTAGGCTGACTCAGGTTAAAACTTCAGATAACAATCACTTATGCAATCAATCTCTTTCCCCTTGCTTTTGTTCTTATTTCATGATTATCTTCTATCAAACAGTGGGTGTACTGATAAATCAGTTTCATCAATTGAATCTCAATAGTTAGTTCCATATTTTCTTGCTTCTTGTTGTTAGTGAGATCCTTACTCTATCAAATTGGTCCTTCCTGATGGATTCCCCATAAAATTCAGTCACTTAGTTAAGAATTTCTTCTAACTTATGTTACTGATTACTTTTTTTTTTTTAACAGAGTATGTTACTGATTACTATTTTGTTGAACTTTCACTCATTAAATACAAGTGAAAAAGACCTATTTATTATTAGCTCTTGCTGATAACCCAAAATGCAGAGGAAAATCGAATATTTCTTAGATGCCATTGTGCATGAGAAGGAAAGGAAGCGCTAGACAGCTAAAGAGATCAAAATGGGTTAATATCCATGTACCTTGTAAGTTCCAAAGAACATCCATGCAAAATAGCATACAAAGAAGAACAAACTCCTTAACCATATAAAAAAAAATCATCGTTTTTTTTAAAGAGGTCAAGACCAAAAAAGAGCATGCCATGCTTAACCAATAAGGTTCTGGTCGTGATTTTAATAAAGTTATGTAATCTGCCATCTTGAGTCTAATAATGTAGATCAAAATGAACAAGTTCTTATGAGCAAAATAACCTACAAGAGCCTTTCCTTACCTGCAAACGAACACCAACATGGTTTCTCCAGAAGTCATCAGCATTCTCTATCTTTCCTAAGTGGAGGGAAACATTTGGTGATGCCCAAACTGTGATATAAATAGTTTGGACAGAAGCTTTGTTAAGGTCAAGCCGCAGCAAGCCGCCAACATGAACAGCCTGTCCAACCTGCACATTGGTACAAGAAATGTGTGGGCATAAAAATATTGAAGCCACTCAACAAGAACAAAAAATTGAACTCAGACAATACAACAAGCCCTCTTCAACTATTATAGATGCATGGAATTTAAGAATCCAAACTAATTTAAGGTTATGTTTAGAACTTTAATGTAAAGCTATATACAAATCTAAACTTTAGAAGACATAGTAACTTTAACGTTCAGAACATTAATTAATCTAAAGTTTGCTTTCTACATACAGACCACCAGAAATTTAGTTAGACGGAAGATTTCATGAAATAACAAACAGGATAAGACATTTGCGTGATTTACCTTCACCCTATATGTTCGAGGTTTTAGCTCCTTTCGAATTTCAACCATTTTTAGCTCATCTCTAGTCAATCTCATAGACATTACATATGGATGTAGAAGCCCAGGAGTGTCATACATCTTTGCCTTAGCAGACAAAATCCCACCGATTCTCAATATCCCAAGCGTTGTTCCAGGAACTGGGGCTTCTGTGAGCTTTGTTACTTTGGCCCCTTCTTTTTTTGCAAATGCATTGATTAGAGTAGACTTGCCTGCATTTTGAGCCCCAATAACCCATACATTTCCTCGAGGACCAGCTAATTCCTTGACGAACGACAACAAATTTCTCACACCCAAATCTTTATGAGCACTAACCAAATAAACTCCACTTAACTTGGGTGCACCGGCTGCTCTAGCTCTGTGCCTGACCCATCTATCTAATCTAGTGGGTGAAATTTGTGACGGAAGAAGATCAACCTTCGTACCAGCAAGAACAAGCTTAGGCAACTTTTTACTAGCTTTGGATTCATTCTTGGCTCCATCCAATGCCTTGAACAAGGACATTGCCGCACGTTTAGGAAACGAGCCATCAAAATCAACACAATCAACTACCATAATGACAACAGTAGAATTAGCATTACCACTTGGTTTTATCAATCTAGTTGCAATCAATTTATCAAAATCAAAATCTGGAATCAAATTTTCAGCGGTTTGATTCTTAACTTGTCCATAATTCCTCAAAGAATGACACCGTGCACACACTGTAACCTCATCCTTTTCCCTTTTGGCCTCCCTAGCCTTCCTCTTCTTCTCCGACTTAGAAATTCTCCTTTCTTCCCTTTTCTTCCTTTCTCTCTCTATTATTTCATCGGTAATATTCCCATACCCGACACCAGCAGGAGTGAACCCATCCAAATCATCATCTTCATCTTCAAACATTGCTTCAAAGTCATCAGATTCCCAATCAAACTCATTTCCATCCTCATTGTCTTCATCCCTATCACTTCCCTCGAATTTCCCCTCAATTCCATCCTCAAATCCTCCTTCCTCCTCTTCAAATCCATCCTCAAACACTTCATATTCATTTTCAATTTCCTCTTCATCAGCTTCAATGGCAATTTTTCCTTTTTGATAAAACCCAGGAAGGTTTGGATCTTTATCTTGCATGAAAATCCCACAACCAGGGCAAATAAGACCATAACTATCATCATCCTCTCTTCCCGCACTCAAAACTAGGTCTCTACCTCCTTTCCTTGGCCCAATTTTCGCATGACTACCCTGTTTTAACTCAACACTTGCTGTTTGATTCTTAGCAGCTAAATTAACAGAAGAAAATTTCTTGTCTTGTTTCCTGCTATCTAAACTCAAGCCTGAAGATAAATATAAAGACTTCATGAAAATGGGTACCAGACAGCCAAGAACTTCAAAAGAAAAGAAGAATTAAGAGGGTTTACCTGTGAAAATACTGTTAACAGTTGATATTTCTTGAAACCCGACATTATTGTTGACAAGTTTCAAGCTTAGCTTGGTTGCTGCAACTGTAGATAACAAAACTGTCATTTTTGTTTTACTGATTAATCCGAACGCATTAGTAGTTGGGAACGGAAACCAGTTCAAGAAGCAAATCCTCCATTAATTGTTTGTAACGGAACTGTTAAGAACTAAAAGAAGGGGCGAGGAAGGATAACACATTTATAATTCCAGCAGTGGCAATTTAGAAATTTCGAGTAGATATCACGTATATAGACTAGTGACACTTTTAACTTTTTATTTTTACTGTTTGTCTTCGTTATTTTTATTCATATATGTGAACTAGAAAAGTCTTCTGTTGAATTTCGCTTTGAAATAGTTTCATTTTTAATGAAGATATTTTATAGTATTGTTTTTTCAGAGGAAATTTCCTTAAGAAGGCAGCTTTTGTAACGTTTCATCTTCTTCCACATTGAAAGAAATCAGAAAGAAGCAAAACAAAGTCAACTGAAATTTCCACCATCAGAATTCCTATACTCTTGCAATCATTAGGTACTCACATGTCATTTTTCCGATTGGTTACTGGGTTCTGAGAATTTCTTGTTCATTAGTTTCAAAGATTGAATTTTGATGTGGGGGGTTTTATGGGTTTTCAGTTTTGAATGAGATTTAAGTTGTGATGTGAGTTTACTTCTTCATCATGCAATCTCTGCAGTAATGGGGTTTTTAAATGTTACATTTTGATTTATTTAAGCATTTTATTCACTTGTAATGGCTTTATGAATGAATGAATGAATGAATTCTTCATATTTTATGGATTCTTTTATACCCAACAAGCACTGAGGATTTTATATTTGTAAATGTTTGTTTCAGTTGGTTTTTATATCATAGGAGGGGAGGTCTTGGATAAGTAGTAATAATGGATAGGCTGAATTCCCCAGCCCCCCTCATGATTGTTTCTGATCTTGATCAAACAATGGTGAGTTTTGTAATTCTGTGGTCTCTTCTTGTTTCTTTTCATACCCTTTTTGTTGTAGCAAGATTCATTGAAATTGAACAATGTCCTGTTTCTTGCAGGTTGATCATGAGGATCCTGAGAACATCTCTCTTTTAAGGTTCAATGCCTTATGGGAAACCCATTATCGTCAAGATTCTCTGCTAGTTTTCTCCTCTGGAAGGTCGCCTCCTGATTATCAAAAGCTGAAGAAAAAGAGGCCTCTCTTAACACCAGATATAGCTATAATGTCTTTAGGAACTGAAATCAAATATGGGAACAAGTTGGTTCCTGATAATGATTGGGTTCAAATTCTGAATCACAAATGGGATAGGAATATAGTAATTGAGGAAACAAGTAAGTTTCCTGAACTAATTCCACAGCCACAGGTATGCTTTTCTTTCTCAATTCTTCATTATCTTCTAAAAATTTAAAGGGGATAAAAACAATGGTGGAGTTCTAATGGAGTCATGATGCAGCCTGAAACAGGGCAACAGCCGCACAAGGTTAGCTTTTATATTGATAAAGAAAAGGCTCAGACTGTAACGCAGATTCTTTTAGAGAGATTGGGAAAACGAGGGGTAAGATTCGTGTTCTAATCAAGAACAATATGCATATACATAAGTAGAATCTTGATCTTTTGGTATAAATTATTTTCCTTTTGTTCTTATTTTTGGTAGAACAGTTGGATGTTAAAATAGTTTATAGTGGAGGAAAGTATTTTGATATACTATCACAACGCGCTGGAAAAGGACAGGCTCTCGCATATTTGCAGGAAAAGTTTAAGACTGAGGGAAAACTACCTATCAGAACTCTTGTCTGTGGTGATTCTGGAAATGATGCTGAACTATTCAGCATTCCAGATGTATATGGAGCCATGGTAGGAATATTTTTTTTTATTTTGATTTAATCATTTTACATCCATGTCTTTGAAAAGAAATCAAGCATTTTTGCAGGTTAGCAATGCACAAGAGGAGTTGTTGAAGTGGCACTCTGAAAATACTAAAAATAATCCTAAAATAGTTCATGCAACTGAGAGATGTGCTTCAGCTATAATACAAGCTATAGGTCATTTTAGCCTTGGTCCAAATACTTCTCCAAGAGATAGAACTAATCTTTCGCTCCTCGAGTTGGATAACGTTAGTCCTGCCAATTTAATAGTGAAACTTTTTTTGTTGTTTGAGAAATGGAGGCGCGCAGAAATTGATAAATCTGAAATGTACCTAGAAATCATGAAAGCTGATTGTGTAAGCTTAGCTATCCTCCTTTCTGTTCTTTCTATGTTTTTAGCTGGCAATATCCTGGAGCGTTCTTTGCATTTTGTGCAGTTTCTGATTTGAGATAATCTGATAAATTCCCTATTTTGCGGCAGGATCCATCCGGTATCCTCATCCGTCCTTCTGGTGATGAGCTACCTCTTCATGAAGCTATAAATGGGTTGAGGAGCCACTATGGTGACAAGAAAGGAAAACGATTTCGAATCTGGGCTGATCAGATTCTGTCTACAAACATTGGCTCAAATACCTGGATAGTAAGGTTCAATCATTGTGAGTTATCTGGTGAGATTTTTTACATTTTTAACTTCTTAGATGATCCTTACTGTTCTCCATCAAATGGTCAAAATTTTCAACTTGTGCAGGTGATGAGCAGCATGGTTGTGTGACCACTGTTATCATGAATATTAAGGTAAATTTTTTAGACTAATGACGTAATTTATAGCTAAAAGTACTCGTTTAACGCCATCGAGTTTCTGGGTTTCAGAATTGTGCAATTCCAGAAGCAACAATTATGCATATGCATCAAACCTGGTTGGAAGGATCAACAGCGAAAGACAAAACAGCCTGGTTTGTCTAGATTTTGCTTGTCATTTTGCAACAGAAGCAATTAACTGATATGTATTCTAGTTTTGAAATTTGATAAATGATGTATTAATATCAACATTGTAATTCTAGTACTATACAAGTTTGACATTTTTTTTTTTCTGCTTTTTTTTTTTTATATAGAATTGGATTAGAAAATTTCCCCTTTATATGTTGTTATGTAGTTGGTTTATGGTACCGATTAGAGGGTGAGAACGAGATTAATCAAATTGAAATGCACTAAATGTAGTTGGTGAACTTTGTAATTTGAGTATTACTATTAATTAGCCAGTGATGTTTATGTTCCATAAATAAACAGTTATTAAAATTTTGGGAAAAACACAAAAATAATACTCCTTTTAACTATTGTTGACTAAACTAATACCCTTTTTATTTTTGTGACAAAACTAATACCCTTGGCAAAGATTTATGACAAAAATAAGCACCTTTCATTATTTTTGTTTTTCACTTCTACGCGCTCTACATTCTCCTCCATTCTCCATTCTGTCTTTGTTCTCAACACTCATCTTTCTTCTATCAGTTTCCGATCTACAATGGCGGTGTTCAGTTCCGATCTGACTTTCTGTTTCTAAGTTTCGATCTGCTTTTGATAAGCTTTTTCTTCATGATTTGTTTTCTTTTTCTTCGAATTGCTAAAATAGAAGCTAATTCTTCATGATTTATTCTAAAATAGAAGCTATCTGGCACCATACATTTTCCAATGACACTCCGCCACTGATTCCTGCGAGTTCGTTTTTTCCGGCGAGACTTACAAAACATGTACTTTATGATTCCGGCCAATTTTTGACCGAAAATCGTCAAAATACTTTATTGCAACCCAACAGAAACTTTACTCGGTGATTTCCTTAAGGTTTCCGACGAGTTTTTGTCGTGTATTCATCATTAATCATTTGGTTTCCATTTGTGACCGACGATATTCCAATTTGGGAATATGTTTCTGACAGGTTAAAATTTCTAGCGAAACTACCTGGAAGCTCGATAGAAACGTGATGCCGATCGGTTCCTAACCGAGTACAAGATGAGTTATTCGTGTATTCCAGTGACGATAAGGATTTCAGAGTCTGAGGTCATTTTTGTTTGCAGAAGGAGACGAACAGTTCGTGCTTGGTTTATGTTTTTAATCTGAACCTCCTTATTGACTATGAGGATTTCAGAGTCTGAGGTCATTTTTCCATTTATCAAATTGCTTCCAGGTATGGTATTTTTTTCCATTTTCATGAAAATTGCCGTTAAATTGAAATTCCATAATTTTACAAAATGGACCCTTCTACTCATTATTTCACAAATCCCTTATTGTTCTGGTAAATCAATTCAGAGCAATGTGTTTTTTCTTCTTCTGTTTAGAGATTGGATGTTGGAGAAGCTTAGAGAAGTAGCTCAGAAGTATCTTCGATAGGTGTTTTTCTGTGAATTCTGATTTCCTTAGTAACTGGAATGAAGTTCAAATTATGATTATAGTTGTAGGTGCCTTATGCGTGAGATTGGGAACTTGAATTCATAATGCTGGTGATTCATAATCTATATGGTAATGAGATTATGTTATTCAGCTGCTAGAAAATTTCTGGTGAAGCTACTTAGGACACTCTGCTTGTTGCATGCAACCAGATTCTGAAAGTGTAATGGTCTTTTTCTATGCTATGTTTATATTTGATCTTTAGTATTGATACTGAATTCTTGATATCTTTGTTTTCTTCCAATTTCTTATTGTGTCAAAGGTTTGCTTGCATTCTTCTACTTGCATTAGTATTAATCTAGCTCTTTAGAATTCTCTTTTTTTTTAAAAAAAGTGACAGATATCTCTCTTATTGGTTATTCTATTTACATTACTGACTTAGCCTCTGTAATTTGATGAAAAAGGTAAAGAAGGATGTCATCTGATACAGCTAAGAAAAATGCATCTGTAGTTGATTCATCAGCAACTGAATGGAAAAATGACATACGAAATTTTGAAGATCCAGGTAACAAAATTGATGAATTTATTTTAAAAATATGTATTTGCTATTGATTGTGTAGAAGAGCAGAATTCATGCATCTTTGCTACCACTCTTCATTTCATTTCTTGCTGTTCTTCACTGCATCACTAGAACAGATCCTCAATAATTTTTTCCAATTAACATAAAACATTTTGAATTTTGGGACCACTTCTTTGACTTATGATGATTGATACACCTAACTTCTTTGATGCAAAGTGGAAAACCTGTAGTTGAAAGTTTGCTTTTTTTTCTTCCTTCTTTTGCTTGTAGATGCCAAGATTTAGATATCAACTTTTTGCTGCAGTATTCTCCTTTCCGAGGAACAGGATTTATCAATTGTTTGCTTAAAGAACACAAGATTTTTAACACAAATTATTGGTATATATATACATAAATACTGTGCTGAAATTGTAATGAAGGGTATGATTTGCGCATGCTAACTATGTAAAGCTTGCAGAGTCACTTAAGGACCACCCATTTAATCTAAACTCTGGGAATCATTCATTTCTAGCTATGTGCTATATTTTAAGATGTGCAAGCTGGCTTGTCAGTTTATTTATGCTTTGAAATTTATGTTATGTTTGCTGATAAAGAAGAAAAAGTGTTCTATATTTGAGTTTTAACACATCTTGTAATAAGAAATTTGTATTTATGCTTGATAATTTTGGAGTGGAGAACAAAGAACCTGTTTATCTTTTTTTCTTTGTAAATTTATTGTCCTAGCCTTCGATAATTATTTTAGATAGTGATTATATACTTCTGTGAATTTTTTAAAATGTAATTGTCAAATATTACCTGGTTTTTAAAGTTTAAATGCACTATTATTCTTTCCAGGATTGA
>CATIWJ010219167.1:0-13107 GCA_949640765.1 Croton laevigatus | reverse complement strand
GTATCTGACAACTAAAACAGAATTTACTATTCAAGGAAATTCATCAAATTAAATTGCACAGATAATATAAAATGATGAATTATTCTCATAAATAAATTATAATCCAATTACAAAGAGTTGGGGCTAGGGCTTACACTAACACATCTATCCAACACTCAAAAGGTTTTAACTGATTTTAGGTATATATAAAACATCAGAGATGATTTTTATACTTGAATGAGTTTGGACAGTAACTGAACCTCTGACGTCCACTTTAATATATTGCCCTTTACCAACCTTCACTTTAGATTTATAAGTTTCATCAAGAATACTGAACAAAGAAACATCTTTGCACATGTGGTAAGCGCACCCATTGTCAATGAGCTACAAATCACCTACACCCTCAATAGAAAAACAAAAAACCACAACAGCTTGCTCCTCTTGCACCTCTGTACCATCATTAGAAACACAAAAAGTCATAAAAACTTGCTCCTCCTATACCTCTGCATCATCTGCCACTTGTGCTTGTTGAATTTGAACGTCATTCTTTGATTTGCAAACCATAGCAACATGTCTAAGTTGTTTGCATTTGCCACATACTGCATTGGGTCTCCACTAACAAAATTTTTCAAGATGAGTAGTTCTTTTGTAATGAGAACAAGGTTGAAATTTTTGTGGTTTGGACCCTTCTTTATTGCCTTTATTCTTCTAGTTGGTATTCTTCTTGCTTTTTTCAGCTTGTTGTTTATGCATAGGAAAGGCCCCTTCTATGGTCTTGTCTTGCCTTAAAAGTCTTCGCTGCTCTTATGCTTGAAGAGCACTAATCATTTCAGCTAAGGAAATATTACTAAGATCCTTGGACACTTCTAGAGAGGAGGTTTTTGACTCAAATATCTCAGGAAGGGTTACAAGAACCTTTTTAACAACTCGACTGTCAGGGAAATCTTCACCAAGCGGCCTGATATTGTTGACAATCAAAGAAACTCTATCAGTATACTTGGTAATAGTTTCATCTTCTTGTACGGTTATTGATTCGAAATTTTTCTTTAAATTCAGCACTTGCATTTGTCTTGTTCTATCACTTCCTTAATATTCTTGTTTCAGTCTGTCCCAAGCTTCTTTTACAGTTTTGCAAGCCAACAGAATTTTGAATAAGTGTTTTAGCCTTTGATCGCTTGGATTTCTCATCAGAATTGAGATTGATCTGAGCTGGAGATGGATCCCTAGGTAAAGGAGGAATTGGTTTGTTTTCCATAATGATTTCCCAAATGTCAAAAGCTTTCAAATAACTTTGTATTTTGACAAACCAAAAGTAGTTTTGACCTGTGAAAATTTGAGGAGGGGTTATAGAAAAAGACTATTGGATACCATATTTTTGGGTGGCAGGTGTTTATATTTTGGTTTTAAGAGGTTGAAAAAGTATGTCAAAGAAGAGATTTAAAAGATTGGATTACGGGAAGGTTTAAAATGTTTAAAAAGGATTGAAAGAGTTTGAAAAATGATAGGTTTAAAAAAGATGATGGTATTGTAGGTCTCGAAAAACCAAGTTGTTCTGATACCACTATTGAAACAAAAATAATGAATTTGCTGAATAAATTGAGAAATACAACAGAGGAAATATAAAAGATAGAAGAGGAAGATATATTTCATTTAACTGTAATTGAGAATTTATACAAGATGGAATAACAAATTCTTCAAAAAATAATGGAACTCAAATAAAAATATGAGATTCTAAGGCTGGAAATAAGGAATACTAGCTGAAAATTGGAAAAACTGAAAAATTTGAATTTCAAATTATGAACTGGAAACAAAATGCAGCACTTCAACATACAGCACCTTAAGAGTCAGATATGACAACTTTATTGATTCCTTTCGTGACTCGATCCGGAATAGTTTGGGGCCGTTGAACTAATTTAAAGCCAATTATCTCTTGAGGCACTTCGATCCGGATTAGTTTGGGGCCGTTGAACTACTTTAAAGGCAGTCATTTTCTGAGACACCAAATGGATAATCCAAAAGCCTGTAATATTATTTAGACAACTATTTACAGACATGAATGGTGACAAAATTAACTCATGAAACATCTTTCTAACATGAAACATACGCAAGGCAGAGGGAATATAAACTAATATAATGAAAAATGACTTTAATAACACAACCAAATATCTGAAAAGTTCAGCATTTCATGAAAAATGAACAAGCATTTTTTCTTAGAATGAATTAGTGGACTGATGATCAAACCACAAAATTTCTGTTTTATCATTCAGGACTTTACTGCACCAAAACCAAATTCTTAATTTGAGAAATTTAAATCATACGTTAAACACGAAGCAAATTAATTACATGATCATATCAGCATAAAGGCTATATCTCCAGGTATGCTAAACAGTAGAGCACAGACAGCTGCATTTGCAAAATACCATTGGAATATTGAGAAATTTATGGCTTCTTCTTAAGCAAAACCTGCAAAGTGACGAAAGTAAAAAAAAATTGTAAATCAAGAAAACAAAATGTGGCAGTGGCAGAGTACAACACAATCACAAGGAAGCACAATTGTTAGTTCTTGGCAACCAAATACCTCCTGCAACTCCAATGTCTTCTTTAACGAGTCAATCACTACATCAGAATAAGCTGTACCCATTCCTTCATCTAAATCACAAGAGGAAGACCGAATTGGTTCCTGCAGGAAATTTAGTTTATTTATGCTTCAAACATCCTATTTAGCATTTACGTACCAGACTGAAACGACAGCGAATTGGGTAGTCAATTTACTTCCTAGCCTAAATACAAATACAGATGTCGCAAACCAATTCGCCGAGACACGCACAACCCAGCTTTCGGTCAGACCTAACCAGTCGATAAATTAAATCAATCAGGTCGATTGAGAGAGAGGAGTTGAGAAGAAATGGGGTGGATAGGGGAGACCATTGACTCCATCAAATCTATCCAAATCAGACAAGCTCTCTCTCAGCTCGTGAGTCTTGGTTCGTTTCTCTCCATCTCCTTTTGATTCTGTCTGCATCCGGTATATCTATAAAACCAATGCATTGTTGGAGGATTTGAACTGTGATTATTAGATTTGAATATTGAACAAGTTTGATTAGCCGTTGAAAACTGTCTGCATTTTGTTTCAAGACACAAAATTATAATAGTTGCCTGTGTTCTTCTTCAATGTTTGGCTGCATTTTTGGAATTGTTTGTTCATTCGTTGTTTTTTTGGTGTGAACATTGCAGGCCTGATTGTAACTTCAGCTCTAATTATATGGAAGACGTTGATGTGTATAACTGGTAGTGAATCACCTGTTGTAGTTGTGCTTTCTGAAAGTATGGAACCTGGTTTCCAACGAGTAAGCAATTTTACTTAAGAAAAAGAATCCCGGGCATTGATATGAGCTTGTTATTTTCTGAACATCCCACCACCAACTGCTGTTAATGCTTTTGCTTGTTAACTGTGGATGTGTCGTGTAGCTAAAACTTTGGGCATCAAGACTTTGAATATAATAATACCACATTTTAGCCCCTTCATTAGTTTGAAATTTATGTTGGATTTTTTTAGCTAGATTTGTAACGAAAGATTCACAGAACCCACTTGTTTCTGCCATAGGACAAAGAATTGCATAGGTAGTGCCAATTACTTTTACTTTACAACATCATCCTCTTGGTTTATCTTTAAAATGATCTAACAGTTTTACATTGCAGTTGTTTATCATTACTGTTTCCCAGCCACTAACATGAACCTTTCATTGTGTTGCAGGGTGACATTTTGTTTTTGCATATGAGCAAGGATCCTATTCGGACCGGGGAAATTGTTGTTTTTAATGTGGATGTAAGCTTATTCTCCTGCCATTCACAAGTGGCTCTTGTTTTTCTTTACTTGTTGATGGGCTTTGGAAGTTTTTAAATTATTAAAAACTGAAGCTTTTAGGCCACTGCATATATAACAACATTCTGAACAAATTGATTTTCTTAGTGTCTTTATGTCTAGAAAGGGGTTATCACACTTGAGGCATATAGTCTTCCCACATTTGGGCTTTAAGAAGGGATCCGGTTGTGCATCCTTGTTTCGGCATTAGTATGAGGCAAATTGGACACATGATCTCTTTGTCTCAGTGAAATTATTACCTGTATCAAGGCTCCTCCTTATTATCTTTCTATTAGAAATATAGTAATGAATTGTTAGACTTTGTGATTATCAAACCAACTGGGAAGCAGGAAAGTTTTGTTTTGGGATCATTTAGTAGTCAAACAGATAACCACATAATACCTATTTGAATTTGCTCAATATGTTCTGTGGCTAATGACTCATGACCTGCCAGGTTTAATGGTATTTGTTACATGTAATGAAAGGTAATCTTGTGAACTATTCAATTTTTATTAAAGCCTTTATCAACTTACTAATTACCAGAATTGTTAAGTTGAGCATATTTATGAAAGTTAATTGATTAACAATGCAATTCAACTTCACATCATCATATAAGGGTAAAGGCATTGAGTAGACATACATGCTTGACCTTGTAGTCATGTGTGTTGATATTGTTACTCTTATCTGTCAAGATATAAATTTTTCCTTTTGGCCTGTCTTTTGTAGTTTAAATTTCTACTGGTACTGAACCACAGAAAGTTACCCCTTTCTCCCTGTTCTAATATATCTTTTGCATGTTGTTCAGGGGCGGGATATCCCAATTGTCCATCGAGTGATTGAGGTAAAATGAGTGCGTAATCTATATTTCTTTGTCAATATAATGATCGCTTAACCTCCTGTCAACCAATATGAATGAAGTTAATGGGATTATAGACCAATGTCCTCTTGCTTATAATTTATAAGTTGCGTATGGGAAAAAAAGAACAAAAAGTTGTGGACTAACTGATCCTATAGAAATGAGAACAAGTGGTCATGAATATTAACACAGAACATAAATTGAGGATGTTTGATATATCTCAAGAAAGCCTACTTGTTGAGCGTAAGACACTGGACTTCAACATCTCTTCTACTTTGCTATTGTATCCTTGAATATTTAAGATTATATGGACACTTCATGCCATCTCCACACTACTAAATTTAATTAGTTGGTATTCCATATAATTCTACACAAAGTTACCAGAATTGATTAAAAGCTATGATTTTTGTACCTGGACCAGATTAGCTCAACAAAATTGATTAGGGCATCTCAGTGTAGGGGATTACAAGTAAAAATTTCTAGATGTAGTGATAAATTTAGAACTTGCATCTCATGAAGTTACTGAATTCTTTCAGCATGAAAATAGCTGCAATCAGATGTCTTTGCAAGAAGTGCAGGCTTCTCCTGCTAGTCATTAGTTTATAATCAATAACAAAATTATCTTATATTCTTTTTGACTCCAATAACAAAATAATCTTATCTTCTGTAATTTATTGTAGGTGCATGAGAGACAAGATAGCAAAGATGTTGATATCCTCACTAAAGGTACAATGTTTTGTGACTCAAGTAGTTTAATCCAACCATGATAAGTTCTTCTTTTGATATATGTTCTGCTGCTGTGAAGACATTCTGACTGAACTTGCTCCTCCATCACGTACATAATTTTAAGCTACTTAATACTAACAAAGAATAACTGGAAATAGCTCTTGAACATATTAGGGTTCTTAGTTTATACTTGCTGTTTCAGAAGCCATTTTTACTGCATACCAGTGATTGATTCTTCAATTGGCATTTTTTTATCAGGAGACAACAATTCACTGGATGATAGGTCAGGGTTGTTATATGCTTATGGTCAGTATTGGTTGAAACCACAGCATATCATGGGGAGAGCCGTTGGGTACGTTTTACGTTTTCTATTCTATATCTTTCTGATAAACATTATCAAGCTGCATAGCCATTCCAAAAATGATTTAACACTGCTCAAACTTAGTTGGACTTCTCACAGCTTTAGTTTAACTCTTGAGTGCATTTTATCTGTATCTATTCATCAGATATGTAGATATCAAAGCAAAGTTCCCATATTTTCTTCTAGTGTCGTTTATCTTGATGTAAGAAAGTCTGTTCCCACAGGTTCTTGCCTTATGTTGGTTGGGTGACAATTATCATGACCGAGAAGCCTTTAATAAAGGTAGTCTCGAAGCTTTTCCTGGTTTGAATGAGAAGGGGAAAAAAAAAAGATAGCTATTATACAAAAACAAAATCTAATGGAAACTAACACATCCCTTGTGTTCGCTTCACTTGCAGTACATACTTGTAAGCGTTTTGGGTTTGCTGGTGATTACCTCCAAGGATTAGGGAAACCAGTTTCCAAGACCTTTTAATGCCAGAAGCCGAGAATTTCAGATATCTGATGGACATAGCATGCATTCTTCTGCACTTATAAATTTTAAAAACTGATTTGTCCCTAGATAAATGAACACTAACTTTTGTTTTTGTAAGGCCTATCATATATGTATACTACGAGCTTTACAAATTGTCATAAATGCTCTATATTTTAAATTTTTTTAAAAAATATAAAATATTTCACAAAGTTTCCTCAATCTGCACTATAATTTCAAAATTTGGACCAAATTGAAAGAAATCAACTTACTTGTGAGACTCGTTAAGCTAACATTAACATTGTGTTAGTTGTAGTTGTCATTTAAGCATTGAGTTCAAAAATCAAATGTTAATGTGTATGTAGATCATCTTACAATTCAGACGCATGTATAAGTTATATTCTTTCAATTTTGTCAAAAATTTTTGAATTATATTGCAATTTGATATATATTCTTTCAATTTTGTCCAAATTTTTAAATTATATTGCAATTTGATATAACTTCATAAAATATGACATTTGTTCCAAAGTACATTTGTAACATTTGGTAGTGCACGCACATATATGATGGGCCTTTTACGACAGAGTTCCATTCGTTCTTATCTCTTTTTGGTATTAGTTGTCACTACCTCCAATTTTTTCAATTGTTTACGTTTCCGTTTTTGGCAAATTTTTTCAATTGTTTACGTTTTTTTTTTTGGTAAGTAAGTTTAATTGTTTATTATTATTTCTGTATTGGTATTGGTAAAAAAGTAAGTGTTGTAAAAGGTTGATAATTGTTTATTATTATTTTGTATTGGTATTAGTGAAAAGTAGGGTTGTATTAGTATTTGTGTTTTTAGGGTGTAAAAAAATGAAAAAATTGGAGGTAGTAATTATTAATCTGAGTTGGATTAATGTTATTCTATGGTGTACAAAACAGCATTCCATGGAATGAAAACTAATACTACCTCCATTTTTTTCAATTTTTTACGTTGAAATCAGCATAATTAGATTCAAGTATTCAAGTTTAGTGTTGATAGTTTGATGGGTTGGGTTAGATAAATTAAAGTATTTTTAGGTTAGTTATAAAGTATGATTACTGTACTTAAGTTATATATGAATAATAATTTAATCTATCTAACTCAATCCATCAAACTATTAACACCAAATTTGAATCTAATTATTCTGATTTCAATGTAAAGAATTGACAAAACACAACTAGTAATGGCGTAGAATTTAGAATTATGTTGCTACGATCATGATTTTCATAGCTAGCTCCATAGGGAATTCGAAAAAAGTGCCTAAGTTATTCAAAATAGTAAGAGTAATTAAAAATTAAAATTATAACCATAAGGACCGACAATATTATTTCTCTACCTGTGAGGGCTTCTCCAACGCTACGGCATTTTCCAATTTTGAAGCTCCAATCCATCGGCATTTTTCATTTCCCAAGGGCAAACAATTTGGGGATCCAATTTGGGTCTCTAAATTTGGAAACCCAAATAAGATCTCCAAAACACTGCTCATTTTATTATTTTTTTTCCCTTTTCACAGCTGCTGCCTTTTTTTTAAAAAAAAATTAAATAAAAATATTAATATTTTATTATTTAAGGCCATCTTCAATTCATAGTCAAAAAATTCTCTAAAATAGAAACAGAAAATATAATATTTCTAAAAAATACCATTTCTATTTTATCTCAACTCCAATCATTATTCAAATTTCAATCTCTAAATAATAAAATATTAATATTTTTTTTTTAAAAAAAAAGAAGGCAACTGAGATCCAATTTGGATCTCCAAATTTGAAGACTCAAATTTGGATCTCCAAATTTTATTTGTGGGAAACGTGAAATACACATTGGTTGGAGAGAAAATTTTCTCTAAATTCTCAAAATAAAAAACCATTGGAGATGGTCTAAAAATTGAAATTTAGAGAACGATTAAAGTTGAAATAAAATAGAAATGGTATATTTTAAAAATATTCTATTTTCAGCCTCCATTTTAGAGAATAATTTGACGATGGGTTAGAGACAGCGTGACTTGCAGCAACCAGAATAACAGAATCCCAAAAATTAGCTTCCAACCCCTTCTCCACTCGATCAAAATTTGTCCCCTGTTACTTCACTAAAGCACCTCCACATCTTCAAATCAACACATGTAAGTTCAGGTGAACAAGCTACACTACATAATGGATTCAAAATAACCCTTATATCTTGCACCCTTACCGGGCCATCCAGAGTTCAATCCTCACCATCCCCATCCTTGTAACTCAAAAAAAAAAAAATTCTGTGCATCAAGTTCTCGCCACGAACAACCCGTGTATCAAGAAAAGCCAGCCAGGAAGGTCCTGCTAAGTCTCTTTTATTACAGTCTCACAAAAGGCAGCATATCACTAGTAAGGGATTGGTAATAATATAATGAATTCAGATAAATATGAGCAGAAAGGAAGCAGGAACCAAGTTGGATATAATGCAATCCATTCTGCTATACAAGGTATAGTTAAGCTGAATAATGCACTCGGAACAAAAGCTAAACACAAACTGAAACTCAACTTATAAAAAAGCTATTCTAAGGATGGTGTACATCCAATAAGAAGTCACATTTATGTGCTAAGAAAATGAAAGACATGCTTAATTTGATAATCTTGAACCTAATAGATCAAGTTTTTGTCCTTCATTTCCACAATAAATTCCAAAAGCTCCATGACTTCTTCAAAATCATATTGACCACATTTGTTCCATAGCACAAGCACATCTGCAATATAAGAAAATAAATATATACTCTAATTGCAAGTTTCTACAAATTTCCACAATAAGTTGCATGGACACTACAAACAGTAATCAACTCATCAGAAAACAATCAAACCAATCACAACAAGATCACCTGCATTTATCTGAGAAAAAAAACACCAGCATGTCTTCATGCACAGCATAAGTTTTAAAAATAAGTGATAACATCCAACAAGCTTAAGACAACCATTCGGCAGAACAACTAATGAAGAAAATATTTCAGGGGGTATGGAACACATTCCTACTAAGTGTAGTATTGGACAAAGAATTATCATTAGGATTATATTTTGACATGAAATTATGCATTTGTAAGCCTGATATCTTCTGCCAAGTTACAGATGATAAAACGAAAACCATATTACAGATCTTAAGCAAATTTGCATGTTATGATACGTTAAAGAAAAAATGAAAAATACTTATTGGACCTCAATTTATGACATAATACATCAATGCAAACCTAGCATAGGTTGTAAAAATAATCAATTCCAAAACAAATATAAATTTCAACCTCAATTTAAATTTATCAAGCCGCTGCAGCCAGAGACTGAAACTGCTCCAACATTTCACAATGAGGAGTCTCCCGTACAAAACCCCACTGCTGTCTCTGCAACTCAAACCGGCAATTCTGAGCAAGGGTAGACACGTAATCCTTCTCCACCTTTCCTTCCAATACAGCCCTTTCATGGGTACCGGGTGGATAATCCTGCTCAAATTTCGTGCTTCTCACATAAAAATTAACCCCTTTCTGCGTAGTCAATCTGTACTCATAAGGATATGCTCTTGAAAGTGCATAAATTGGCTCTGAAGAAGGGAAAAAATTCAAAAGCAAGATAAGGATAACAGGAAGCAACTGAATCAAAGCACGCATATTAAACCCGGATGCGTTATTATCGCCTGTTCTCGGCCCCATGCCTCCCCCAAAATTGAAACTTCTGAACTGGGTTGTTGCAGGCGGCATTCCTCCAAAGAAGAACTGCCTGAAAATCTCGTCAGGGTCAAAATTATCATCAAAATACCCATTGTATCCGCCATGATGCCTCTGAGGACGTCTCTCATAAACCGGCTCATCACTCCCAGTTAGATCATACTTCTTTCGGTTTTCATCATTGCTAAGGCACTGAAATGCCTTGGAGACAGCTTTAAAAGCTTCTTCAGCTCCGGGTGCCTTGTTTTTATCAGGATGAACTTTGAGAGACAATTTCCTGTAAGCTTTTCTAACATCTTCAAGAGAGCAAGTTTTCTCCAATCCCAAAATGTCATAATAATCTTTCTTCTTCTTGATTTGCCTCACGATCGTGATCTGCTCCTCTGTATACGCAGCCGAGGACGATGAGGCAGCAGAGGCAGATGAATCAGACCTAGTTGAGGGAGCCCTGTGACGAACCTTAGATTCATTACCGGCGGTTGTAGTGGTGCTGGTGGGCCCATTAGTTTCATCCATGTGATCAGAGGAAGGCGAATCCTTTTCAATCGTCGATAAGAGATCTTCAATGGGGAGAGTAGGATCAAGTCGGCGAGCTTTGTTGATGAACTTCAAAGCACGAATTCGATCACCAGAAACAAGTGCATCCTTTCCGATTTTCAAGCACTTCAACGCGTCGTCTTTGTTCCCATCCATTTGTTTAAACAATTAACAAACCTACAGAAATAAAAAAGACGAAATTTTGCAATCAATATGCAGTTTTCATGTTTGGAATTGATAATGCATCAAGAGATGAAAAAGATGGGCACTTTTACGAGATGAAAATCAGAACACTAGAAGATGATAGAGATAATTAATTAAGAAGGATTTCTGAACTTACAAATGGATCCGAGATGATAAGGTAAAGTAAAACTGGGAATCCGGAGATCGGTGACTTTAGGGTTTCATGATTTGGGGGATTTTGGGAGTGTAATTTGGAAGGAAAGGACAAATATCAGTGGATTCGTCGTCCTTTCAACTTATATATCTACATACATAAAGAAGACTTGACAATAGCCTGGTTTGGTTCAATTGTAATTTTCAACATATCTCGGCCAAAAACATCTCAAAATTAATGGGAAAAATTTCATTCAGATCCTTAAGGTTTAGGCTAATCTGCCCTTAGGTCCTTAAATTTTAAAAAATCAATTTATAGGTCCTTCTAATATTAATTATTCAACTATTAAGTCCTTATATGAAATTTCCATCCATTTAACTGTGTAAAAAAAAACCTATATTATATTTAGTTCATATACTTAAAGTTTAAACTTTTACTAGTAATAATAATAATTTATTATTATTATTATTATTATTAGCATTATTGGGCAAATGTTCAAATTCCCCTCCAAAAAAACAAAAATGGTTGGAATCTTCAATTTGCCCATATTTTATCTTTTTGCCAAATTATTCATCTACTTATTAATATTTGGCAAACGGCACCAAATCAAACGGTGTATAACTCACACAGAAAAAGGCAAGTGAGCAACGAAGAAATAACATTTTAAATAGAAAAAATTACCATTTTATCCCAATAATTTGACATATTAATCTATTTTTGTATTTTACATATTACACTATTGTGTTTCTGCTGTTTAGATAAATATACTCTTTTATTCTTTATTTATATTTTTCATCCTAAACCCATTAATATATTTTTATAATCCCCATAATGCCCTATGCAGTGTTAAGAACCTGTGCTAACTCTTTTTTTTTTTAACATAGGTAGCAATTTTCATTAATTGAAAAAAAATTACAACAGAAGATTTAATCTTTTATACCAGTAAATTGCAACAAATAACGTAAACTAGAAACTAGAACAAAGACTTGAAAACTCCAACGGAGCACATATCAACTTTACATCCAACCGCTCCACTTGATGCTGACCCTTAAACAGTTCTTTGACAAGTCCTGCCCGAAAAATTTACGAGATCCATGCTAGATCTGACCTTCCTCAACCAACAAATAAGCTCCATAGACAAACAAGATACACAACTCATAGATCTAGAACTCTACAAAAAAACAAAACCAAGGGAAAACCCCAAAAAAGCCATATGTCACATCCCGATCGTCGAAAACGTGTCGGAATGACAGAGTTGTAAGTTTAGGCGGTAGAATTTAGAATAAGTATGGGTTTAGGAACTATAAGAAAATTTTAGTCTAAAAATGTATATATATATATATATGTGTGTGTGGGGGGATAAAATAATAATGATAATAATAAATATGATAATAGAAGTAATGATAGTGATGATAAGGGTCAATTATATTGAAAATACCTGAACTTTAGAGGTTCTTTCACTGCGGTACCTAAATTTTAAATTCTTTCACAAAAATACCTGACCTTTGAATAAATTTGCAAAGAAAACGATTTTACCCGTTTCTCGGTGGGAGCCGGTAATATTGCTTACGTGGCTTTTTTTAATTTTACAAATAAACACATGTTTTTCTCATCTCTCTCCTATTTAATCCAAATCAGACTTATTTAAAATTTTATAAAAATTTGAGGGACTATTTTGTAACTCCACCATCCACTTACTCTTTCCTTCCAAATCACCGTTTCCCTTCTTCACTGTTGCAGTCACAAGCCCACAACCACAAAGAACATGGCAATCAAAGTTCCAAATGGCGGTGAAGGGATTAAGAGTATGGCCAGAGACTCCACCGGCTTTAACGTCGCCGATCTGGTGTAAAATTTGCAGAAAAGGAAAAAATGCAAAGAAGGATCTTAGGTGCATTTGGATCGGCCTTTGCAATGTCGTTCGAGGCGAAGAATCTATGAACTGGGTTTCTTGATTCTTCTGTCTTTTCCTTCTCCTTGCAATTTTTTTTAAAAATTGATTTGGTGGAAATTAATTTTTTTTAAAATTGATTTGGTGGAAATACCTGACCTTCGATTTTTGATTAGTGGGAGTAAGGATCCTTTCTTCTCTGCGGCGGAGGAAGTTCAAGAATCAGCGGACAGGTACCCGGAAACTTTTTTTTGCCGTATTACACGTTTTGGACTGGGTGTCAGATTCAGGAAACGAGAATTTTGGATTATGGCATCTAAAATTGTTCAGATTAATTGGCTGCAAAATATGAATTGTTGAGGAACAAATGGGGGATGAGATTTTCTTTATT
>CATIWJ010219155.1:0-13644 GCA_949640765.1 Croton laevigatus | reverse complement strand
TCTCCACTGTTAGCTGTTAAGTACATGCACAAACAAACCTTGAAAATCAATTTTAGCAGCAACAAACTCCCCTCCTGCCTACCCCCAACGCCCTACTACATTTTATAAGTGCATAAGTCATTTGAAAAGAACCCTTTTTCAAACTCCTTTCATCCGCATACATAGGCTGCTCGCCATTTTTTGGTCTTAAATTTCATTCTCTACTTGTGCTTTTATTATTTTCTATACTAAAAATTAGTTAATTTATTGATTTTTGGATCTTTTATTTGTGCTTATTGGTGAGTGCACAATATTTTTACTACATTAAGAATTAGGTTTACATCATGCTATCACGGTGATATATATATATATAGAGCTAGATTCGAGTCGGGTGAGGAGACTTGCAAGTTGCAAGACCTGATCTACTTGACCAGTGACTAGGGCCTGCATCTATTGGTGGGCCTTTGGCCTTAAGCTGGATGGATGCTAATCTAGCTCCTCAGCTCGTGGGCATTCTTCATCTAGTTGCACCTCAGGCCGAGCTAAGCCTTAATTGGAGCTTGGGCCCATCTCAATTATGGAATCCAACTTCTAAAGTCCCTCTATTGTTCAAGTTCAAGTCATTCATGCCTTTGTCTGGTCTAGTGGCACCAAATTTGAATTTCAAGATATAGGTGCCACTTTCTCCTGCCCAAATGCCTTCAGGATTTTGAATTTACTTCCCACTGTATATAGATTACTGGCATTTGATTTGACCCCTGGCAAATTGAGATATTATGTTAGCTTCTAGTGAAATTTCACCAATGACTAGTTTCAAATAAGTTTGTATGGATATTTAACGATTAACCTCACCAAACATAATAATAGTATTCACCATAAGTCTTAGGTTCCTTTCACGACATAGATTCTACGCCTCCATTCAAGTCTATTATTCACCAAATCCTCATCAATATCTAAGGCTCGTAAATATCTAGTTATCATCAACTCATTCCAAACAGTTTTAGATCTTCTTTGACTTTTCTTGACCCATCGACTATCAAATTCTCACATTTATTAACCCACCTTATGAGGAGAAGTTTTTAAAACATGACAATACCATCTAGGTTTTCCTTCTTTCACCATATCGCCGATTTCCACTACGTAAATTTCTATCAGATGTGTGGATTCTTAATTTTGTCAAACCTTTTGCTCTTATTGCTTAGAACAAATTCAAAGGGCAGGCTCATCTTTTGAAATATTCGTGGCCCTTAGATAACTAAACCGCATGGCCTACAAAACCTTCATTTCTTCCTCTTCTCCATTTTTGCTTCCAATTTTTGATTTGAGGCTTTCTATTCTCTCTTCATCTTTCATGCCATCTTTTTTCTTTATCTTTATCTTGTCAACTAGTGGTTTTTTATGTCAGTTTGCCTATGTCAATATTATAATTACACATTTATAATAAAATATTGATACTTTTGAAATATTTAAATTCACGAAAAAAAAAAGAAAGAAAATCCATTGGTGTTGAAAAGAGTTTAGGAGTTAGAGCAATCACCTTCGCATCCATATATACAATAAACATATTTGAAAATTTAAGCAATAAAGTGAAAATTATAAAAATTTTAAAAGAAATTAATTTTCTTGATTCTTTATATTATATCGCATTTGAGGAGCATTCCCTCTATTATATTAGTTTAGGAGTTGCTACTTTATTTTAATATTTATGTTCATATATTAGAAATAATAATATTTATATTTTACAACAAAATATATATTAATTCCTCCATTTTTGCAAAATATGTTAAATTGTAACATTCAACCTTAATTAAGTAATGAGTGGATTAAATAATAAAATTCTCATGATAATAGTATATTTATAAAATAAAATTAGTTATTTTTTATTTTAAAATTATACTATTTAATAAAATATGAAAGATAAAAATGAAAAAAAAAAAAGAAAATTTATTATTTATTACATAAAAAGTGATACTTATTTTGAAACAAAATGGCAGAAATATTTAACTGTTAATTAAATTTCATATTAAAAATTAACTATGATGTAAAAAATTTAACAATTGCAATATATTTATTTCAAACATATTTATAATTGCAAAAAAATGTAAAAATGAAAAAATAAATTAAGACAGCACAAAAATTTATCTTCAAGATTTGGCCTAGGTTGTAGGAGTGGGTAATGGATGGAGATAGAGATGGTTAACTTTTGTTGATTAGGCTAATTGTTATGCATGCGTTACTAAAGTTTTTATTTTATTTAATTTAGTGTTGGTGGGAAATTAATAATTATTATAAATGTTGCAAATTGAAATACATTAAGGCATAATCTAATTATGCTGAAAGATAATGGAATTAATATCTTGGAAAAAGGAAAAAGAAGAGGGGGTGGTGGGGATAGATTAATAGTAATTTAATTTTTTGAAATAATTAAAAGAAATCGTATCCAAGAAGATATCGATTTCGCGCTTCGCTAGAGCTTGTTTGGGTGACATAACCGTAAGGCGTAAACCCCTCGCTCCCCAGACCCTAACCAGCAATCACTGCGCTCATTCTTTTACTTGTACAAAATTCTTTCTCTTCCACTTTTCTCATTTTGCATCTCTTTTTCTTCTTTCCTGCTCGTAATCACAGGCGTTACTTCTTTTGATTCGAGTTAAAGCGCCATTTTTTATGGTAACTGTAGTATTTCATTTCCATTTGCAGAGATTTTCGTATTTTAGGGTTTTATTAACTGTGGTATGTTTTCCTTTTCTTTAATAAACACCAGTTTCTTAACGTTTCTAGGCCTTACAGTCGGAGTTGGCGAGTGCACTTAATGATATTGCTATTCCCTTTCTTTGAGCAAGCAATTGACATTTCTTGTTTCTTTGTCGGTTTGTGTTTAAAAACATGCTCGGCTTTTGTGTTTTTATAGTATGTTTCTGTTTGGTTTTTTCTTATTTCCTTTTTATGTTGGAAGACATTTTCATTTTTAAAGTGAATCCCATGGAGAAGTTAATTGTAGGGTTTTGGAGGTTAGATTTGATGTGTAATTACTGGATTTGTTATATTGTGGTTGCGGTTTATGCTTCATTCACGAATATTAACCCTTCAATCTCTTTACTTGTTGCTAATTACTCATTTTAATTTTCTATTTGTACCAAAAGTACTCCTGTCCTGCGGCATTAATCTGGTTATGCTAATCTACTGAAGCAATCAGCATAAGGCTCTGTTTGGTCGTGTTAGTGGGATGTAATGCAATGTAATCAAATGCATTTCTACTTAAATGCTTATTTTCAAAATGCATTTTTTCAGTATGATTCATCATATTCACCAAGTAAAGCAGGAAACTTAGGGTATATAGAACATTTGATCCTATTTTTTTAATCAACACTGCCTTTATTTTGTGCCTCATTTGACATCCTATACCTACATTTGAAGCGTAGTAATATATTATATGTAACAAATTTATTTTTTGTGTGATTGCAGGTGAAAACTCGAAAGAAAACCAAGACTCTCATTATCTGTGGAAGCGGACCTATGCCTGCAAGTGCAAACAGTGTGTCATATGCTAGGAACTTGGAAAAAAACCAGCTTGCTGGTGTCATATTTGGCTGCACGAATAGCACCATTGGCGAATGCCTTTCTTCACAACTCTTTGGTCAGTAATTTGGCTATTCGTTGCATAAGTGCATCACACGTTTAGGTATTTGTAGATAGTTTTTCTTTTATCTTTGTCTACCTTTCATGATTAAGTGAACACTCTTCCCTATGGATTCGCACCTTTAGTGTTATACAAAATTTCCTTTTCTTGCTTCTCCATGCAAAGATTTAAAATTTGCAATTGTTGATTACAATAACACTATCGTCAATTAAGTCTTTTTGTATGTAAACATAAAACTGAAGTGCAAATGAGTGCTACAAGCTTGGAGTACATATTTCTTAGATTTTGTTAATTTATTGAGCAGAGTTTTAGTAGATGATATGCTATTTACAGTCATATCCCCCTGACCTCATGAAATACTTCAACTTGATCAGGCTTGCCAGCTCAACACCTGTCATATGTAAAAAATGTTGAACCCGGTTTACCACTATTCCTTTTTAACTATAGTGATAGAAAACTTCACGGAATCTATGAAGCTGCTAGCTGTGGACAAATGAATATTAACCCATATGGGTGGACCACTGATGGTTCTCGAAGAACCCAGTATCCTGCACAGGTATTTTAGTTCTTCAGTCATATTAATATACTTGGGACATGATGCGCTATGCTCAAGACAAGTATACTGATATTCTGCGCTTTTATAAGGTTCAAATTCGTGTTGGAATGCAATGCCATCCGTTGCCTGAAGAACAATTTAAACCAATAATTGCTGACAACTACTACAATCGTAATCATTTCTGGTTTGAGCTAGACCAGACACAAACAAGCAAGTTGACATCATTATTCGCATCTTTAACAGTTGTCCCTGGTACTTCAGTACCTGAGAATATGAAAAATCGGATAACAATTTACCGACCTATTCCTGTGCCTAGATCAAGGGATAATGGACTGACAGCAGTTGATTCAACCTTCCAAAGTCAATCCAGTTGCAAAATGAATTCTATGGATACTTCTGCTTTAGCTGGCAAGGATAAGCCTCTAGAAAACCAGTTGGACATTATGATAATGCATAAAGATCTTGTAATCAATCAGCTTCAAGAATTGGCTCTTAAAGATGAATCTAAAAAATTTTCTTTTAGGGATTGTGGAGAAGATTGTGCAACTAGTACTAAACAAGATATGTGCTTGATGAACAAATGTTGTATTGAGGAAGAGGAACAAAAGTGTGTAGGGTTGAAGAATAGCGGGACCCTGTGTACCTCATCTGATTGTCAGAACACTGTAGCTCAGGTTGTAGAGGATGTATGCTGTGTATGTCTTCCATTTGCGATTTTAGATCATGCTGCTACACTGTTTCATCTGTGTTCATTCTAATCCTTTGTTCCTCTATTTTTATAGTTGGTTCAAGGGATGGAGGAGCTTAAGGCTTTTAAAACAGAACAAACTCTGAAGATGCAGTATTTGGAGCAGAAGCTGGTATAGTTTATCTTCTGCCGGTTCTTCAATTTTGTGCTTAAAATTTGATATTACTAATGCTAACCGTCTAACTCTATTGTCCCATGAATGGAGGGTGTCTTTGATTTTGTTATTTATTCATATGAAAGAAATCAAATAATGAACTCTGAGGCCTTTTGAGAAAGTGCACTTCTCAAATTGCCAGTATAAGTTTGGCATAGGGATTTATTAACCATGTTCTGTTAACTCATTAGCGTTTGTGGTTTCTTCATTTGTGAAATGGCCTGTTAGCGATAATGGAGAGATTTGTGAACAGTTTTAAACACATAGCATTGGTATACGATACAATTGCACACCCACACATGAATGCAAGCATTTCCCGGGCAGGTTTGGTAGTTATGTACATTGCATACTCTTCTTTTGGTCTAATTTGCTATGTTGCACAGAAATGGAAATGTGGACATGCGGAAATGGCATTTTAAAATACATAGGGAACTTTTATCTGGCAATTAGACATGCTCTTCTTTTGGTCGGAAATGGCATTTTAAAATACATAATATAATAAATATGGGGTCAAATTGTAAATATTGAAATATAATTACCTAGAAAAAAAGAATATATAACGAATTTTCTGAAAAGTCTTCATAATAATAACAAAAACAAAATAACAAAACATAATATGTTTGGAGTTTGTAGTTGTTCTGTTTCTCTACTAGAGATTTAATTTTCTTTATGCATTTGGTTTCAGTTTTTAATTTAAGTATTGTTCTTTTTGTTTCCTTTTGATGAGTTCTGTTTTTTTTTTTAATTGTGACATGTGTGTCCATATGTAATTTGTGAAGTTTCTGGAATGGGAAACACCTATCATCCGGGTTCTGTATATCATAGCTAATTTGTAAAACAATTGTGAATTTATAAAAATTGCACTTCTTATCCTTTGAAAATAGTGACTGTTTAGTAGAACTATTAGCTGTTTATGAAAATGGTGCATATTTTTATTCGTCTATTTTGTTTACTTTTATTTGGTGCCACTGGTCTTACAGACTCTTGCTGAGGAACAAATTCAGAAGTTGAAAGATCATTGTATGATGTTAGAGTCTCTGTCCAATTTTTCCATGACATGCACTAATAACACAGCAGTTAATTGTTTTGATGATGTGGAACTAGACCCTAGTAAGTCCATTTATCTGGTTGGGGGATACGATGGTGAATTGTTGCTGTCATCTTTAGATTTGTATTTTCCTTCAAACGATGTTTTAAAATCTTTGAAGCCAATGCACATCGTTCGTTCATATGCCTCCGCTGCAAAATTGAATGATGAGGTTTACATTTTTGGTGGTGGTAATGGCAATTTGTGGTATGACACAGGTATTAGCTCAGTAAATCTTATAATGGTTGCTTACAAATGCTCGAAACCTGGAAGTGCCCTACATTTTTTTTTTTTCTCAGTTGAATCATACAATCCAACCAATGATCAGTGGTCTTTACGCCCTCGCCTGACTGAGAAGAAGGGTAGTTTAGGTGGAGCCACTTTAAAGGACACTATATTTGCAGTTGGTGGTGGAAATGGGTTGGAAAGCTTTTCGAGTGTTGAAATGCTTGATTTTGATATTGGACGATGGATTCCAACAAGATCAATGCTAGAAAAGGTGAACATCTTGGCTAACTTGTGTGCTTCTCTTGGTGCATGTATGACATGGGCCATGTATAGAATTTTTTATTTGCATAACAGGAGAGAACATGATATGTGCATTTTCAAAAGTTTGTTTCATCTTTACCAAATTGTTATTCTTGGATCTTCTGGTTTTAGCTTAGCTGTGAAGTTGGACTTTGTAACATGGAACACCTGGTTTGTATAAAAATTGTGGAATTCTTATTGTTTTTTCATGTGTCTTGTATAATGAGAGAAATTGTTAGTTTGCTTCTAGTCAATTGCTTTAAAACCTTGTGTAAATATAGGATATGGCAACATAATTATGAACTCAATGGAGAAGAAATTACTTTGATAATGCATCCATAAAAGGGTTGCATTCATGTACAGTTGTGGCACTTTAGTTCATTTTTATTGTAAGATAATATGTTGTCTTAGAAGTTTTAAATATTGGTCCTGAATTTGAACTTCTAGTGATGTTGATTTTTCTTATTTGCTATGGCTACTTGTGATATTGCGTAGGTTGTCTCTTAGAAGGTTAAGCCTCATTCACATACCAACTTGAATTAGGAAGAAGTAATGTGCGCCTCTTTTTTCTAATGTATTGAATTAACCAAAAGCAGGGAAGAATTGATCAACTCCTGCACCACTTCCATAACAACTAAGTCTTAATCCCAAACTAGTTATCTTTTTTTGAATGCTTTGTTTATGTTGGGTCAGTTGAATGAATTCTCTGTTTCAGATATCTGCTTACTCAGAGATGTGTTGTCATCTTACGTTTTGGGTCAATCCTGTTATTGCCTTTGATTAACTCCCCACCAGGTTTTGTAATATGGAATAGTAAGAAAACATTAAAGGTTCAATCCTGATTCCTGAGAATTTAAGGGATGTAAGGTTTCTCATTAAGCTGTTACGAAGTTTCAATGCTGTTATGACATTCAGATATCAGCATTTATAAAATGTCATTTTTTTTAGGTTAGATATCTGTTACTAAACAGTCTCTAGGGATTCCACTTCCACTCAGATATTTCCTTTGCTATTGATTTCAAGGATTCTAAGTTCTTAATGGATGATGCACCTTTGAAGGTGACTAACTATAGTTTATTTTTTCAAACTCCAGCGATTTGCTCTTGCTGCTGTGGAACTTAATGGCATACTTTATGCTACAGGAGGATTTGATGGGAATGATTATTTGAAGTAAGATACCACGCTCTTTTAATTTCCCTGCTAGATCCTCATGTATTCATATGCCAGCAAGTATTGCTCGAATTATTAACTAAGTATTTACATGCTTCATTGAATTTGCATACCTATATGCAATACATATGTATGCATGCACTAAAGGTTTAAGGTTAAGGAAGTGTCATTTTGTTTGTGATCTTAGGTCTGAGTTAACTGGCATCAAGATCAAGCTTTTCTTGGAATTAAGTATTTTGTTTTGAAGTCTTCTTTCCTTTCATACAAATGCACTTAAAAATGATTACAAAAAACATTACAAGAGATGCACTTTGCACTGATTAAACCAATGATGACGTGACAGTAAACTTAATTATTATTTGTAATAGTAGGTCACTGCTTGGAATCAGCCTTTTGCAGTAAATGTAGGGTAAGGCTGCCTACATTACACCTCCGGCTGTGCGGCCCTTACCCTGACCCTGTGTAAATGCGGATGCCTTCATGCACAGGGCTGCCCTCTAATAGTAGTTCACTGCTTCTGCTACTAAAAGTTTCTTCTTAGCTTCAATCAATCAAATTATTATTTGAAATTGGTTTTTTGATGAGATTTAATAATTGTCAAATTGATCCCTCAGACATTTCAGTTTCTTTAGACAATAGACTCTATATCTCTGGGGTCTCTTGATCATTTGCAAAGTCTTTGACATTGTACTTATTGTTTGTAATATGAGTAGATTACAATTACTTTGTGACCTCGAGTAACTGTAGATGGCAATATTAAAGTTCCAGGCAACTTCACTGAGGTGCTGACCTCTCTGGTAGAGGCACATGCCTTTTTGTGCCTAGTAAAGGAAAGGTGTGCGGTGTGCCTTTGGCCCCCTCCAAAAGGTGCAAGAAAGACCCACTTAAGGATTTTATCTTCAATGTGAAGCTGTTGAACTTACATAACTTTACAGAAATAAATAAAAGAAATAAAATTTGTCATGAAAAACCAGTGTGTGCTTTGTGATCTAACCTCTGCTTCCCCATCTAGCTGCTGTTCCTCGCTCACCTCTGGTAATCTATCCTTCAAATATGTCACCTCTGGTAATCTATCCTTCAAATATGTCTGTCCAAAATCTATGATGCATGAAACTTCTAGGCACACAACAGGAAATTTTTTTGCTACAGATTTTCCTATTTAAAACATTGTTTGCCTGTGAAAGGTTGTTTTCAAAGTTTTAACCTGTCCCTGTTTCCCTCGTTGCATTTCCATTTCAGTTCATTTTGGATTCTTCCTTTTGTTTTCTCTTTATAATTTTTTGATTCACTTGACTCTGTAAGTTTTCTACATTGTTGTTGGTATGGGTTTTGAAAATATTTATGTTTTTGAACTGCAAGATCAAATTAAGTCTTCACTCTTGATTTATTTTCCTTGTCCTGAATGAAAATTGTATTTGCATGCAGTGGTCTTTTTAGTAGATGTTAAATGTTTGGAGAGTATTATTGAAAGAATTACTTTAAAGTGAAGCAAACCTAGTCTGTATTGTAACCGTGTAAGATATTGAGGATAGTTTTGCATGTGGAAATTCAGCTTGATGTTTTTTGCTTAGGCCTAGAAATCCCTATTCTGTGATTAATTTTTTTTTCGTTTACACTCAGGTCTGCTGAAAGATTTGACCCTAGAGAACATTGCTGGAACAGAATTGCAAGTTTGAACACCAAGAGGGGCAGCCATTCCTTAGTTGTCTTGAATGAAAAACTGTAAGTTCTTTAATTATTATTATTTTTTTTATCAGCAGTTTGTGGAACTTGATTGATGACTGTTTGACAAGGTTGTAGGGGAGAAAGAGGGCACAGTTTTGGTTAATTTGAAAACAAGTTTGCGTATACTGTCAGGTTTACAATTTATCTGAACAAATTTGAGCTTGGCAACTTTTAAGAATTAGCTCTTTAGAAAATGTGAAATATACTACTGAAGGCTGTGATTTGATTTATTATCTTACAGGCGGCAACCTTGTCATGTATCTGATATGAGCATGTTCAATCAATGTAGGTATGCTCTGGGGGGTTTTGATGGGAAGACAATGGTTCCAAGCACTGAAGTATATGATCCACGTATTGACTTGTGGGTTGAAGGAGAGCCAATGAGCAACTCAAGAGGATACTTTGCTGCTGTTGTCATGGATGAAACCATATATGTAATGGGAGGGTTGAGAGGTGATGAAAACATTGTAAACACGGTATGTATGCAAGTATGTGTAGCTTCCCTTGCAGGTTTATGGTTTGCTGATCCTCATTCCTTATTTTATCAGGTTGAATATTTTCAAGAGGGTCAGGGATGGCAAGAAAAGACCACTAGGATTCTTGGGAAAAGATGCTGCTTGTCAGCTGTTGCTTTTTAGTCAATGGAAGAAAGAAAGACCAGAGGGGCATTTTCCCGGCCTACTTTTTTTTTTTGGGTATGATGATGTTGAGCACTCGAGTATTTTGCTGTCAACTTGGTGTTGGCTGTTAGAAACTTAGAATTGGCAATGTGCAGTTCGGCAATTAGTTGGTTTTAGGTAACCTAGCATTTTAAGTAGCTTTTAAAGGTTAATGTAAAGATACCAGCCTTTTTGTGTAAAGGTTACCCGCATTCATGTAAGGTTACCTAAACCCCTATTAAATAGTTATCATACGCTTGGAAATTGTTAATTTTGGCCAATTTTCTTTCGACATGATTGTTTCTGGGAAATAATTGTGTGCGATTATACGGTGGCTTTTCAAAATAAACGAGGATATGAGCAAGTTGCATGCTCCCATACAACATTGTGGAATTCTTTTGTTCTGTGCTGTATTCTTTATTTAGAATGATACAAAAATGGGCTGAAATCACACTGTAAGGCAAGAGCTTATTATCTGTGTCAGCTATTTGTTCCACCTTTGTAAAAAAAAATATAGCATATAATCTGTGCAATTGACAGAGTTTAATGATCAAATTTCATTGAAAAAAAGAGCCTGATAACACCAGTTTTGGTTAGCATTTGCCCTTACATCGTGGATTTGAAACTCTTCATTTTCAAGAATATTTCTTACTCAAAATGGTACAAATCTAAGAAAATGTTTGCAGTGGAAAGCCTATTTACAAGTGCTGCTGCTAAGCAATGCAGTGTTAAGTGACGTCAAAATGCAGTAGGTTCGTTGGTTTTGGCTATTTTCTGCTCATTCCTAATTCTGATTAACTTGTTCTTATATCACCCTTTCGACATTGCATGAATGCAGATTCCTCGAGAATTGAGTGCATCCTGAATTCCTGGTCAAGAGTTGACTGAATTTAGATACCGTTCTGCAGAGAAGCATCTCAATATCTTTCAATTGCCAATCCATGACAAATGGAAATCAAATATTTATGGTAGGATGGAGCAAATGCATCAACGCACATTAAAAAGATTTGCATTCGCTAGTGCCTATGGGGATGGCGACCAAAAAGAACCAACATGACAAAGCAATATGGTCCAGACAAATATCATTAAAGCTAAACATACCTTAGGAGTTCAAAGAATCTACTGATGTAATCATACAATTCACGATCTTCGAAGCATCAACTTTGGTAAATTCCCGAGGATAGGTTTGGGACTTTGATTCTAGTAAATGGAAGATTTTGGAATGAGCATAGCAAAGTAAGCAACTTCCTTCAAAGATTTATGTTTGTTAGAGCTGATGCTCAAAAAAAAAAAAAAAAGGGAAATAACTAAAAAGATAGAAAAATTCACCTTTGGATTATTGTTCAAAATCATTTTTTCGAAAAAAAATATAAGCTGACACATAGCAGCATACATTGGCCCAAGCGCTACGACGGGACGTAGACCTCGAGGCTGCCTTCATTCATCTTTGAGACACATCTGACACGAGTCCCCGGCCACCCAAATGCGCAGATGCACTTATACTCGAGGACTGAAGAAATCATTCTGTCTACCTGGCTGATTAATAAGACAAGAGTAAAACAACCAAATTACCAAGAACAGCCTGATCCGGAGCTTACTTGTACAAACCCAGTTCCACCAGCCACCACCAAAGTTTAGCCAGCAGATCCCCTGGGTTTAGTACCACTTGGTGTCTTTTGAAAGTGTTGTAATCATCATCATAATGCAAGTTAATCTTTAACGGAGCATAGAGAAACTTCTATTTCAGGGCAGATATACACTAGTGCATGTTGTGGACCTGCACGGCTTTTTCTTTTGACTGAATCAACATCCTCAAACAAGCATTCCATCCCAACACAGACTCTCAACGTGAAAGAACCTGCTTTTGGAGTTCTATAAAAAGGTGCTGGGAATGTGAATTTCTGCACCTCATCACAGCCACCAAGAATGTTCAAATCTAAAAATACAAATTGAACCACCTCTTCGCTCATTGCCATCCTCACCCACAACCTCGCATCACTTGGAATGTTGTGTAAGATAATCTCTAAAGGTATAGCTACAGGTATGCCAGAGACATAAGGAAGAGGCTTTTCAGAATCATTATCAGGAACATCCAGAGCTCCATATAAATGCTTCACTCCATATAAACTGAATTGCTTAACAGAATAGTAATTGATCAACTTCACAAACCTAAGGGAACAACAGGAAACTACCTCACTTATAATGCCCATCTCCGACAAAGTTCTATTAACTTCAATCACAAAATTGGACATTTCAATAGATCCTTCCTTCTGAAGAACTCCCAAATGTGAAATTGTAGCAGATAGCTTTTTCAATGTATCAAGGTAGCAACAAACTTCAAGTTTGGACAACCTCAATATACATGCCAAAATCACAAGCTCCAAGATATGTGATTCTTCTTCTTTAGAATATCCTATAAACCTACACCTCAGTTCCCTGAGCTTTCTTTCCAATTTACATAAGAGAACCTCCACGTCTCCTGTTTCATAAGAAGATCGGACCTTCCATACAATGTGCCCCCATATCTTAGCAAGCAGTTTAATTACCTTGAGGTAAATCAAGGTAAATGCCAAGGCACCAGCAGATTCAGGTAATACAGGATGAAACATTGCCAACTCTTTCCTGCATGCCCTGCATGAACAAGGAATAGATAGTATATTCATCAGGAAGATAAAACACGGAAAAATTAAAAAACCAAAAAAGTGGGGAAAATATATAACCTCACAGTATTTAGAGCTTCACTGATCATTCTTGATTGTACCAACAGCCATATATCTTTGACCCTGGCAAGGATAAGATTCACCAATTTTATTACTTGATCTTGCTCTTCCAGACGAAATTCTCCAAGTAAAGTCATTTTTCCCCCTGTTTCACAAGATACAAGTTAACAGAGTTCTGACTTTCCGGGACCTATCCCCAGAATGAGCATTTCAAAAGGATTAATATCCAAGCCAGTATGAGTCACAAAATCGGCATTACCTACAGGCAACAATGATTCTTCTCCTTCAATTTCCATGCCCGAAGAAATGGAGGATCTACTGCATTGAGATAAATATTCCAAAATGGTATTTTGGTCTGCAATATCCTTCAGAGCAGAAGAGATCCGCCCAAGCAATGTAACTGCATAGGAGAAAAAAATAGGTGGAATACTTTGACCATTCCGATCACATGCATGTGGAGCTGATATGGAAAGTACAAGAAATGCAGCCACTCTTGTACTATCGAGGCTCAAATTCCCATCTGAAACCGGTTCTATCTGAATGAACGAACAAGCAAAAGATGGAGTAATTAATATCTATGAATTATATGCTTGAAAAAGACACAAAAAGAAATGAAGCATGCAATAATAAAGGATTTTATACTTATGCATTTGTTTGGGGTTGTGGTTCGGTGGAAGA
>CATIWJ010219151.1:0-10155 GCA_949640765.1 Croton laevigatus | reverse complement strand
ATTGTCAAAATGCTGTTGGTAGTGATGAGAATAATATACAAAATAACATTGACATGGATGATACGAATAATGATGAGAAGATTGATGAACCTGGTGATAACTATGTGGTGAATGGTGAAGATTTTGTTACTGAGAATATTGTTGAACATGGTGATAACCATGTGTTTGATATATTTGATCAAAAAAATTGGGATGCTCTTGATTGTAATATGATTGATATTTTAGCAGTCTCTGGTCCTAGAAGGGATTTATCAATCGAAAAGGGTCTTAAGGATAAAATGTGTAGACGCTTTTCAGCAACATGTTATACTAGATATTTGTCAAATGGAGAGAAGTGTGATAGAGATTGGCTTGTGTACTCTAAAGAGCTTGATAAAATCTTTTGTTTTTGTTGCAAAATTTTTAAAAAAGGTCTTGTAAGAGGTCAACTAGCTAATGAGGGTTTTTCAGACTGGTCTCACCTATATATTTATATTTTTCAGGGACCTCATTCTTTATCACAGCACAGGGCCTCCAGATTCAACGAGACGGCCCTGGCTGAGATTCAGGAGTAACAGTTGTTATTGACACCATTATTATCAGTACATACACAACAGAAGCAAGTTTTTTGGTTCAAAACGCTGTAGCTTTAAAATTAGAAGTCAGTGGCGGCAGTTTAAAACAGTGCATGGAAAGAAAAAGCAATATAAAAAAGGTGAAAATACTCATTATTTGGTTGAAATTTGTGATTCGCTGGAGTTGGATCATAATAATTGAGCAAAAAACAACTAAAATACTTCATCAAATTTAATCTCTTTTTATTATATAAATAAACCATTTAAAAACAATTAGAAGCGCACACAGAATGTTCACACTTCACAGAATCTTCATTTCGTTTGTGAGAGTTGTTGAAGGCGCTTATCCAACTCATCCAATTTAGCACTCCACTCGCTCTTTATGCACAAAGGCATGACACTGCTATAATCTACATCATCCTCTTCTCTCCGGCCGCCGGCAGCAGATACGTTGCCCTTTCTTTTTTTTTCCTTTTTATTGGTTCTTTTTTTCTCAGCAGCGGCTTTCTGCATAGCCCACAGCACATCCAGTCCACTAAGCTGATTATTAGTTACTGGTCCGGCTCCCCTTTGATTTTGTGTTTGTTGGCGGTGTTTTCGATTTGGGGAAGTGTCGCGGTTGCTGGATGGATTAGCGGCGGCTGAGACGGCGAGGGTAACGGGTGGTTTGGCGGGTTGGTGATTGAGAGGAAAGATTGGAGCTTGTGGTGGTGACACAGCCCACATGGTTGTTGGGCGCTCACGTTGCTGTGCAGTTGGGCCGATATTATGTGGCGACAATTTCTCACCTCTCAAAACTTACTTTTCCTATTATATACCCATAAATAATTTTCTCTCCCCCTTTTTTTAAATTTTAAAAAGAAATAGTACTAATTAATGAAATGAAAATACTAATAGTTAATGAACAGATGAAATTATTTAAAAAAATGGGTAATTTCTTTTTATAATGAAATATTATTGTATTTCCCCATAAACTTTGGAGTTTTTTTAAATTTCAGCTATGGAGTTATAATTAAGGGGCAAACTTGCCTGCATATAGTGCATTACATTAATTCAATAAAACAAAAGACAAGAAAAAATGTTATAGATTTTCTATTGGGAAAAAATTAATGAATTTTTTAAAAACAATTAATGTATAGAAAGATTGATTAGTTTAGTTTAGAGTTTGGTATATGGATCACCACCCTACTCTCTCTCTCTCTCTCTCTCTCTCTCTCTATATATATATAGGTAATTTCCTCTCATTTGACTTTGTTAATAATAATAATAAAAATAATAAACAACAACAACAACAGAGAATTATAAATAGGAAAAAAAGGCATTAAATCAAACTCGAATTATAAGAGCATGTCCATGTATGAGTCTTATTTAAGTGCCACCTCAAAAAATTGAGAAGATTTTTCAAAAAAATCTCTCCAATAATGTGACATTTAAAAACGGTTATTCCTCAGCAGCATTCGAATCAAACATGCATTGGATGTCATGCCTTTTTTAAACTTTTTTTTTAAAAAATAAACTAGTAAATCCTCGGTAAAAAATTTTGAAATCAAATATAATGTATTACAGTTTTCATATTTTAACCGTTAAATTTGTAGTCATGTCTAATTTGTAATACAGAGTCAAAATTTAAAAACTGCGACACGCTTTATTTAATCTCAGAATTATATACAAACGATTAGCCGGTTTATTTTTTTTTTAAAAAAAGTTAAAAAAATAACAAATTTAAAAGCATCTCAAATACATACGGTAGGCTCACTGGATTAGAAAACACTAGAACATTCATATTCTGAACGACTTTCATTAATTAGGCAGCCAAATGGTAACATGTCAAGCTCTTTTCCTTGAGGAAAACATGTCAAGTTCATTACGAAAGCGAAAAGCAAACGTCATAATCATAAATTCCAAGCCGGTAATTTTCCTCCTCCTCCAAAATATTTCTTGTCATTTTTCTTTCACAAATTAATTCCCCTCTTTCTTTTGGACACTTTCAAATCTGTTGTCATATTTTTGCCCACACACATGCAGATATTTCAGTTTTTTTATTTTTTTAAATAAAAAAAATTCACTTGCATTTGCCAACACACAAAGCAATTCCATACATAAATTGTAAAACAATAAAAATGCAATTACATATGCATAAATTGACTGTGTTAAAAGAATATGAGTCAAAAAAATTTTTGGCACAAAGCGTAACTAATCTTTGTGATAGAAATATAACTTTGTTTAATACCATATATTTATATATGTGGAGGGGATATTAATACAAAGAGGTGTGTATATATGATTTTTTAATTTAAAAAGCAGCTAGGTAGTTTAACTAAGTCCCACACACCCATGTTACAATTAAATTCCTGAAATAAAATGGCATTTAATTAATTGAAGTCTACAAATCAACCAATCGGAACCTTGACCGGGTACCTATGAATAGAATCAGCCCATGGATTACCCATTTCTTCACCTAAGGGAACAGCTCTCAGCGCTTTCCAAACGGCACTATTGCATTTAAAACCCGACCCAAAAGCGATCTGCCACACCCTGTCCCCACCCGATACCCGACCTTTGGCTTCTGTATAAGCCAGTTCATACCATAAAGAACTACTGGAAGTATTACCAAACCTATGTAGAGTCATTCTTGAAGGCTCCATGTGCCAATCACTGAGTTGCAAATTTTTCTGCAACTCGTCCAAAACAGCTCTACCGCCTGCGTGAATACAGAAATGCTCGAAAGCCAGCTTAAAATCAGGTATATACGGTTTCACTTTGGCTTTCATCACTTTCTTTCTAACAAGCGTAACAAAAAACATAAATTGCTCGCTTAATGGCAGAACTAAAGGACCCAACGTGGTTATGTTGGTTTTTAATGCGTCTCCAGCTACCGCCATTAATTCACGAGCTAATGACACCCCAACAATGCCTTTATCATCTTCTTTTTGGTAAACGCAATTGTAATGTTTGTCATCAGCTCCTTTATGTGTTCGGACAGTATGTACAAGCTCGTACTTGGACCGCCGTCGATCTTTCGCCTTGTTCGACAGAAGAACGGCGGCTCCGCCCATTCGAAATATGCAATTTGGTAATAACATTGACCGGTCCTGCCCAAAATACCAATTTAAAGTTATGTTTTCAGTGCTTACCACAACCGCGTAACTGTTTGGGTTTGCTTTGAGGAGATCTTTAGCAAGATCGATTGAAATAAGGCCTGCACTGCAGCCCATTCCGCCTAGATTGTAACTCTTGATATCTGTTCTGAGCTTGTAGTGATTCACTATCATAGATGACAGAGATGGAGTTGGATTGAACAAACTACAGTTTACAATTAGAATGTCTATATCTCTCGGTTTAACTCCGGTTTTTCCGAAAAGCGAGTCCAGTGCTCCAAACATGACAGACTCAGCTTCGTTTCTAGCTTCCTCCATGCACAAATTCGGAGGTCTTGCAGTTATTCCTCTTGGGAAATACGTTTCGTCCCCTAGACCGGAGCGTAACGAAACCCGTTTCTGAAATTGGACCGGCTCGGCCTCGAACGAACCGCTTTCTTCTGTCATTTTAATAAACGACTCAACCGACAACTTCCGTTCATCTTCCGGTTTATAACATGCAAAGTCGACGAGATAAACCGGTCTGGACCGTTTACCCAAGTAGATACCAAGAAGAACGAGTAACAGAGCAAAACCAGCCAGTCTGGTTGCTAAATCGATTTCATGGAGTTGAATGGATCTTTTAGTCCATAACTCGTAAATCAGGTCGAGTTCAAGACCGGTGATTTGAACCAGTGTGGAAGCCGATAAAGGAAGAATTATAAGAAACATGAAAATAGTAGCAGGGTTGCATGAATAACCATAACCTAATTTAACGTATTTGAGCTTGACAGACTGAAGAAAGTCAGGCAAACGCCGGCGAATTTTAATTACGGCGGAGGAGTTGTCTTTAAAAGCCATCTCCGCCGTTAATCTCTCCTTATCCATGTCAATACTATCCATTATGGGGTTGCTTGAAAAAAAATAAGAAGGGAATAAGTAGATTTAAAAAGGAAAAAAAGGAGGGTATAATGGTAGCAAGGGAAGTCCTACACGGCTAAAAACAGTTCATAGTTGGTTGGTAAGATAGAGAGAAGAGAGAACTAAAGATGAAGAATGGGAAAGCTAGATTTAAATATAAGTAGGAGAAAAGCTATAATATGGATAGTCTTGAATTTATGAAGAGTAGTTCTAAAAAAAGGTGGATAGCTCAACCACCATTAGAAATAGAATACAAGAACAAGAAGACTAAAGCAATACTGTAAAAGCTTAATTTGATAACTAGTTTTGGTAACCTATATTGCAATTAATATAAAAATGTGGGTTTACTGTAGAGTTTGATGGAGGTGGGGGCAATTAGGCATGTGAAAATCTGAGGTTTCTTTCAAGGTTCAATTACAGATAGTAATTATTGATGGGCAAGGCTACATGTCTTTGATCAAGAATTTCGAGACAAGTCTATTTTTTTGTTTTTTCCGCTCGCACTATATATCATTTATATTGAGTTCGAGATTAATTTTAGTGGGTTCCAGTTTATAAAAATTGACTTTATATTATAAATTTTATATGACTTTTAATTCAACAGTATCAATTATTTTATATTTAACTTACAATACAGAGTTAAATTCTATGAACTGTGGTACATTGAAATTAATCTCGACACTTAATACAGCCGATCCACTATATAAATTTGGAAAAAAAATAAAAAAAATTAAAATTATGGAGATCTCGAAATACTTCATCCAGACCTCCTGCATTAACGAATTATTGATATAGTTGAGAAAATCAGATTTCTTTCACGTTTCCACCTTATTACAAGTTATAATTCAATTTCTAAATCCATAATAAATTTATTAAATTATTATTTATTCTATACTTAAATCCCAAAATTAAATTCAATATCATAAATAATGAAAAAAAAATTACCATACATTTGTAATTTTTACACGTCAAAAATAAATTTATTTTTAATTTTGATATTTATGTTCACAATTTCATATCAACTTGGCATATGATAGAGCGAAGACATTGTTCCACAATAATATTGGGCCCACGTATCATTTTTTTTATGGACCACCTTTCTTTCTCCGTTGTTAAGTAGGGAGGCATATGATGTTATTAAAAAAAATAAGGTAGGGAGGGAGGCTTATGCGAGCGATAGAGGACGAATAAAGGGTGGAATGGTCATTTTATTTTTTTCCAAAAGGTAGAATGGTCATTTAGAAAGTCAAACAAAGTTGCCGAGTCCAGCTCAACTATTTTCCAACGTTGATTCGGGAGGTGACAATTACGGCGTTTTCTCTTTTTGCCACGTTTGATTTGAATTTATTAAAAAAAAAATTGAAATGAGGGTACAGCGAGCACACGCATTTTCTGGTCACAAATTTTTTTCCTCGTGAATTTTATGCTGTTTTAAAGGTGTCCGGATTCTGTTGCAACGGATGTAATATAATTTTTTTTTTTTCTAATTCTAACAGAAATCATTTCAATTCTATTATTTTTAATTAATATTATTATTATTTATATGGACTTTAATATTCATAATTTTAATTAATCTAATTTTTAGTTTTGTAATATACTACTTATTTTATTTGTAATCTATATAAAATCTATCTATAATAGTTTAGTTCTCATTTCCCTAAAGTTTTCATACTTACTTGGCATTATTATAACTAGAAATAAACCCTTTGATAAATTTACATTTGACAAATTGCCTTTGTGATTGATAGAAAACATATACCACCTTAAGCTATAAGTTTTTATTTTGTGAGTGTTAATAATCTTTTTAAATATTGTTAATTTAATAGTAATAAAACAAAATTTTAAATGATTAAGATGTTATAGAATTTATAAAGTCATATTTTTATCGTAAATATATGTCTTTTTATTCTCTCATTTATTCAAGTGTAATAAAAAAAATTATGTTAGATATGAGGCGAATGAAACATGATGATTTTTTATTTTATTTCAAATTTCCTCCTGCATTTGGAAAATATAAGTAGGATGCATGAATTTTCATTTATGATATTTGTATAATATTTTCTTATATGAGTTTTATGTATTGACAGTTGATCCTTGCGAGATTGGGTATACATTTATATTATAAGCAACAGAACAACATAATCATTGTGTGAACCATTGGAACCCCATTTAACCATCAATTGTAGTGTAATTATATTTATAATGGACCGGCACAAAAACTAGTTGTAGCTGAAAATGGATTTTGGGAAAGTATAAAATTAGATCTAAAATACAATAATAAATGAAATGTAAATACAGCAGTATGAACCAACCATTAAAGCTATTAATAGTTATTCTTCCTCTGAATCTGAAGTGCTTAGAATTAGGGGTAGAGTTCTACATGTACCATGACTTAAAAATTGTATCTTTGTTTAACATAAATAAGATTTACTCTTTTTTTTCTTTTTTAAATACATTAATTCTTTTTTAGAAAATAAAACAATAAATTTACACTTTAAAGTAACATTTTTTTACTCTTTTTTTTTTTAAACTCCATCTAATTTCTAAACACCTAACCATAAGTGCTGACTAATCCAGATTCGAGTACTATACAGAACCATTAAAAAAGTGATTCTCCCAACCTAATTTTCTCTATTCACAACACTAAGATTCGACTCTAAACCTTACTTAAGAGATCTAGCGCCTTATTTTGCTAGACTAACTAGTCTTTGGTTTTTCTTACTTCTTGAAATTCTTTATTTAGGCTGCCATTATATTTTTTTAACTATTATATATATATAGTTTTTGTATAATAGAATGATTTTATTCGGTCCCTAGAGTAAAATATATAGTTCATCTAAAAATTCATTTATTCCTACGTTAGAAATGTCTGAATCAAGGACGAATTTAGAGGGGTGAAAAGAGCAGTTTCCGTCCCTATAGTTATATGTAATAAGATGTAAAAATAAATAGACATAATTGTTTATTAGTTGAGTTGGAAATGTGGTTTTCCGTCTCTGGTATCAATAGACAACAATTAATTAAATACTAATTATCTAAGTTTCGGTGATAAGAAAATAAAAGGAGAGATTCATCCAATCTACATTTTTCATTTATGAAGAAGAAGATGCGATCATTACTAGAGGTGGACTAAACATCCATCGACAGCGGCGTGGGTTGTTTCTAGTCTGGCAACTATTCTTAAGATGTAGCGGCTAGGATTATGAAAGGGGAAAAAGATGAACTTTCATGTAAAGTTCTGTCTTAGCCCTTGAAGCTTCATAGATTTTACAGTTAGGTCCTTCTGGGATTAATATGTAAATAATATGATTATTCATGTGCCTACATGTAATTTAATTAGAATAATTAACAGAAAAAAATAGACAGAAGGAGATTATTATTAATGGAACAATAAAGTATGGAGGTTTTTGTCTTAAAAAAAAAATAGGGAGAAAAATGTAGTTTATGTAAAATATAGGGATGTTTTTGTAATTTTCCTAAAAAATTTATCTAATTACAGTAAAAAGGTTTTGGGAATTCATCCCAATTATACTTGTAACATAATCTGCATTTAAGGACCACGATTAACACATGTTCCGGTTCAATTGAAAATCAAACTCTTGCGTTTTGAAAGTAATCTGCTAAAATGGGAAATTAGCATTTATTGTAGTTTTTTACTTGCAAATTCACCAAAAGGAAAAAATGTATATGAAACGATGCAAGAAAGGCAGAAAGCGACCTTATTCCCTTTGTACAAGTTTGGCATTGATTGCCAAACTATAGGCCTCTATCGTTTCATTAAATAGATGGGTAAACTCTATTTTGCTGGGGTAATTATACCGTTACTCATTGGGTGAATTATATGAGATAATTTGTGAGTTTGAAGGTATAAATTTCCTTTATCCAATTCTTTCTTAAATAATTCGGTGAGAATATCAATCGATTTATACTCTTATAGCTGAACAACTCATTATTATAAAAAATAATAATAATAATTTCTACTATATAATACAAAAATTGTTATATCAATTGAGTTAGTGTGATGGTTAATTTATAATATTATTGCACCTTATATATGGATTGATAAAATCTCATACGAGTTAATTAGTTTATTTATTTTCATTCTTAAATGTTAACAAAGATTTTATTAATTTTACCTCTCAAAAAAAAAAAAAAAAGATTTTATTAATTTAAAAATTTTTTTACATTTCTGAAAAAACATGAGTTTAATTAATTACGCCGATTCATTAAGCTGTGTTTGGTTAAACGAATATAAAATATAATTACTCGTAATTTAGTTATAGATTATTAGTACATAATGATGGATTTATGAGAAAAGACAAGGATAAAACATCTTACATCTCCACCATTTAATAAGAACAGATGAACTAATTGAGGAGAATTGTATAGCAAGTTTAAAACCAATGGAACAGTACCACCACCACCACTTGCTTCATAAATACCAACTCGCTAACCACAAACTAACCTAATAATGCCCAATGGATATGGCTGGGAAATTCATATCCATATGTTATGAAAAGAAATAGTAGTTATTATATTGTAAATAAAGGGAAATATGTTTTGAATTTTTTTTTCCGAAAATTTATGTTTGAAATTATTAAAGTTTGTATATTTTTTTTTCCCCCACAAAACATATCAAATATATCAATCAAAATTAGAAATAAAAAATGTGCAAATTGATTAAATGTAAATACATTTATTTTATTAATTTGATATAAATAGTTTGTTTTTCACTGAAACATAAATGAAATTGACATAATGCATGAACAAATGCATGCATGTACCAAATGGTTTGAGCAGAATGTGTCTTTGCCACGTAATATTGGTTATGGGACAACAACTTCCCGTACTACTTGGAGTTTTTGTTCGCCGACCACCGCTCTGGATTCAATCCTACGTCCCATTGAACTTAAAAAATTCAAGATTAATTAAAATAGGTAGGTGGCGGAGTGGTTCATGTTAATTAACATGCTTCATCATTTTCATCTTCAATTGATAATCAAGATTATCGTTCCAACTTTAATCTTTCATTTTTCAGAAGATTTCCACCATATTAGTGGTGGTGTGGTTTTTGTCCCAGCAACAATCTCCTAGAGGTCCTATAACTTGCATATACGGCTCCATGCAGGTCTTTCTAAGCGGTAACTATTATCATTAAGGTTTTTATGCTATTGTGAGTTGCTTTTAACAACATTGCTATTTTAAAAAAAAAAAAAAAAAATTGGTTCCAAACCAATAGTGTGCACTAGCAAAATTTTTATAATAAGAAGACTCAAAAGCGGAACCAAAATTTTAAATAAGAATGGACATAAAAAAATTATTAAATAATTATGAATAAATTGCAGCCACGTCACTTTCATAGCTTTTTGGGTTTTTGAAAAAAAGGAAAATGTAATCTGTGAGACATATTTGAAGTTTATTAACTTTTAAAATTTAGGAATATTCTATTACAACCATTAAAATTCATATTTTGTTTCAACCATTAAAATTCAAAGGACTATATGTAAAATTTATACTAGTTCAATGTAACTTGAGGGTTCAACGATGTAAAATTCTAGTGTTGTTATTTTCTTTCTTGCTCATCATTTAATTTCTAATGTTGC
>CATIWJ010219112.1:0-16715 GCA_949640765.1 Croton laevigatus | reverse complement strand
GTGACTTTTCTTCACCCCATGAGTACTTTTGTCCATACTCTAATGAAAAGCTAGATCCTATTCCAACATTTAGCAAGCCTTCAATGATCGGAATGCTGGCAGAGAATTCCATTTGAATACGAAGTTTAACCGACGAGCTAGTCTTGTAATTACTGGTTCTAGTGTCTGCGTACTTCAGTTGCATTGTGGAATTTTTTTCAACGTCTGTTAAGAATCTGGGCCTAACTCACCTGAAAACCCGAGTTGACAGGTGAGGTTTGTCCAGATTTATAAACTCATTATGTCCCTTACTTTTAGCTGATGTGGGATTCCAACAATGTGCAAAAAGCCATCATGTTTGAGAACGTGAAAAGCACTGTTCTCTCCAGTCTCTGGATTGCAGTAAATATAAGTATTCTTGCTGCACTATAGATATAAATTTATCAGTAAAATGTGAAAAATAAAAATATTTCATTGTTTGGGATTTATTTATATCCCCAAGCATTAAAATTTCACATTTTTATTTATGCTCTTAAAGATTTTTAATTGAAGCAAAGGGTGCGGGTCCCTCTATATGGTTTAAAGTTGTCAACTAGAAAATATCAAGGACACTTAAAGAAAATTGTTCATGATTGTGAATGTCCTGATTAACACTTATTGCTGGACACTGTTCAATCTTCAAAACGTTTGACTTGTCTGTGCATTTGCTTTTTATATTTGTATTTATTGTATGTACTTTTTGACCACACCACATAGCATAAAGTAGGAATCTTTCTGCAACAAAATCAGCAGGCTAAAAGTTTTCTTCCATGCCAGACGCTTAAAGTGAAAATCTAAGCAGAAATTGATATCAGATCTTAATTAGATGATGAAAGGGATAATTTGTCCCTATCAGAGTATGGCAGGTTTAGCAGTTACATCGTTGTCCATGTTCCAACTTTCTTGTACTTCTCACCATTTTTTTTTCAATTTTTTGTTTTTAGTTATCAATATGTGTATATACCCTTAAAAGCTGTCTAATTCTTTTCTTATTTTCCCCAAAAAGAAACAAACTTTAATTCCAGGTTCTATTTATTTGTGCAGTGAAGCTTGTACCAAATTTATCTCGGTGTGTGAGAGAAGGCCAGACCTGTTTAGTACATGGAAGCCACGTTTTGATGATCAAGTGGTCCGGGCTTCATGGGGATCTGACATGTCAATCGATGACCCCACAGAAGACCCTAGTGGGCCCAATGATTTCAAGCCGCACCAATCTTCTAAACACCAACATCAGCCAGCCGGCCAAGAACAGCAACCAAATTTAACACAACCCCAAAATAATCTTAACCAGTCCAAAGTTTCTGCTTTTCATCCCAATTCTTCTCTTTCTGCACAAAACGAAAACAAGGAACGAGAGAAGAAGGAGGAATCTCTGGTTGAATCATCTTCAAGTCAACCAAGCCAGCCTAACAGAAGGCTCAGTGTGCAGGACAGGATCAACCTGTTTGAGAATAAGCAGAAGGAGAGCTCTGGTGGCAAACCAGCAGTTGTTGGGAAATCTGTGGAACTAAGGAGACTTTCCTCTGACGTGTCTTCTGCACCTGAAAAGGCTGTATTGAGGAGATGGAGTGGCGCCAGCGATATGAGCATTGATTTGGGAAATGACAAGAAGGATTTCACCCCTATCGATAGCCCTCTGTGTACGCCCTCTTCGTCTTCTGTTTCTCAAAGCAAAAGCAATGTGTTTCCTAGCTCATCTTCAGATTATAAGGATCAAAAGGTGTTGAATGAAACAGTGAGTTCAATTAAGGTGGAGTCTAAGAGTGTTTCTGAGTTCAAAGATCAGTGTGAGTTTCAGACAACATCTGGTGGATCTGTAGTGAAGGATGAGGATGTGGGGTCAACAGGGAAAGTGAACAGGAAAGATCAAGTTGGTTCTCAGCCCCAGTTGAGGGCATTTGCTGGGAGAGGTGAGCAGGCTGGGCTTGATCAGGTGGTTAGAGATGAGAAGTTTAAGGGAACCTTTGGAGGGGATGAGAGATTTATTGAAGTAAAAGACCAAGCTGGTTTTGATGGAAAGTTGAGAGGTTATTCAGATAGAGGGGATGCTGCTGGAGTGAGCAACCAGGCTGGAAGTTTTGTAGGCAAGGTCAGTAATACTGAATCAGGGAATAGAGTTGAGGACGTTTTAACAAGGGATAAGCCGCAGAATCATTCACGGTTGAGAGGTTCTCAGATTCATACCCGATCTCTGTCAGGGCAGTTTGAAGGTGGTTTTGGAGGGAAAGTTAAGGAAGTGGAATGTAAAGAGACTGAGAGTGATCAATCAGCTTCTCAGCTTCTGTGGAAATCATCTGCTGGAGAAGTCGCGCAAGTGGGAAAGAAGTTGGAAGATTCTGAAGGTCCAAGAATGACAGTCCAGAAACCTCATTCTGGTGGTGGAGAGCAGGCCTTTAAGCTGCAAGGTAGAAGAGAAGAGAGCGGGTCTAATGGTGGAAGTAACAAGCCAATTTTCCCAAGTAAAAAATCTACTGGTAGTCAAGAGAGCTTTAGCACGGAGCCCATACCATCAGTTGAGCAAGCTCAGAGGATAAGACAGTCTAAGGGGAATCAGGAGCTCAATGATGAGCTGAAAATGAAGGCAAATGAACTTGAAAAGCTTTTTGCAGAGCATAAGCTTCGGGTTCCTGGGGATCAATCTGGTTCCACAAGGAGAAGCAAGCCTACCGAATCACAGTTTGAGCAAGCGACACAGCAGAGGAAACAAGCAGCAGTGGAGATATCCCCTGTGCATGTTCAGGATAATAAGACAGAGATTGAACCAATTGCAAGTGCTAGTGATGACTCCAAGTTTAGCACTCCACCGACAATGAAGATGATAGATCATCTGGACTACGGCAGTTCTTTGAGACAGAATTTCTCTGACCTCAGTTTATCAGATGATTCTAGAGGAAAATTCTATGATAAGTACATGCAGAAAAGAGATGCAAAACTGAGGGAAGAGTGGGGCACCAAAAGAGCTGAGAAGGAAGCAAAGTTGAAGTCCATGCAAGATAGCCTTGAGCGCAGTAGAGCTGAAATGAAGGCCAAATTTTCTGGGTCTGCAGACAGAATAGATTCAGCATCTACTGCTCAACGTGCAGAAAAGCTTAGAACATACCGTTCTCGCTCAGGCATCAAGAGAGAGCAGGTAATTTCTTTAACTGCTGATTTTATACCCAAATTTTCTTTAATTTATTTATCAGAATTTCAGAGTTTCCTCATTCGGTAAAGTTCTATTTTCACAGAATCTTGTGGATTCCTTTCAGAGTGAAGAGGAGGAATATACTTCTGATACTTTGGATCAGAAATATTCTAGAAGCTTCCAAAATAAGAAGTCTCTTAAAGTTTCGTCCACTCCACGTACAGTGGCAGCATCAATTCCACGTTCATCAACTAAAATGTCCAATCCCAGCTCTGGGAGGCGGAGGATGCAATCAGAAAATCCTCTTGCTCAATCAGTTCCAAACTTCTCTGACTTCAGGAAAGAGAACACGAAGCCCTCTTCTGGACTCGGCAAAACAGCAAATAGGAATCAGGTAAGAAATTTTGCACGCAGCAAGAGTACAAATGAAGATATACCTCCTGCAAAGGAAGAAAAGCCCCGACGTACTCAGTCTTTGAGGAAAAGCTCTGCTAGTCCTGCTGAATTTAAGGATTTGCCAACTTTGGATTCTGATGATGTTGTTTTGGCACCACTAAAGTTTGAGAAAGAACAGATGGAGCAGGCTGTATCTGAAAATTTTTTAAAGAACGTGGAGTCCAAGAATTTTCTCCGGAAGGGTAATGGCATAGGTCCTGGTGCTGGAACTAGTATTACAAAATTGAAAGCTTCAGTGGCATATGATGCTATTAAAAATGAAGAATTTGAAGACTCGCCCTTTGAGACAGAAGATTCAGTCAATGTCACAAAGGAGGAAGAAGAAGAGGAGGAGCCCGAACTTGAGATGACGGAGGTTGAAGATTGTGCTAACAATGAAAATGGAAATCCAAGGCTCAGCCAGGAATCCGACAAGATGTCTGAATCTGAGAATGGTGATTCTCTAAGGTCTCTTTCTCAAATTGATCCTTCTTCAGTTGCTGAACTGCCAGCTTCGGTTCCTTCAACATTCCATGCCATAGGTTCCTTGCCAGATTCTCCTGGGGAAAGCCCAGTCGCTTGGAATTCTCGCATTCACAATCCATTTTCCTACCCACATGAGATCTCAGATATTGATGCGTCTGTGGACTCTCCAATTGGAAGCCCAGCTGCCTGGAATCCTCACCCACTTACCCAAACAGATGTTGATGCTGCTCGAATGAGGAAGAAGTGGGGAAGTGCTCAGAAACCTGTTCTTGTTGCTAATTCATCTCATCATCAAGGACGGAAGGATGTGACAAAAGGGTTCAAACGGTTGTTAAAGTTTGGAAGGAAAAGTCGTGGGACAGAGAGTTTAGTTGATTGGATTTCTGCAACGACTTCTGAAGGGGATGATGATACAGAGGATGGGCGAGACCTTGCGAATCGGTCATCAGAAGACTTGAGAAAGTCGAGAATGGGATTCTCACAGAATCATCCTTCTGATGATGGCTTTAATGAAAGTGAGTTGCTGAACGAGCAGGGTAAGCTATATATCTCTAATTTGAATTATGTTATTTTTGTTTGTGCTAAGAAAATTGATCAATATGTGCCTGCTTATGTTGAACGAAATTTTAATTACCATTTATCAATGGCATGCCAACTTCATAAAATGGTTCAATTGCACAAAATGTTTTCCATTTCTAGTGGATTGGTATAGAGATTCGAAAGAGCATAAATAATTTGTTACCTGACTATTTCTGTAATTTCTCTTTCTAGAATTCTGATTCAACTGATTTCTTTCACTCTTGTTCAAGAATGCCATCACCATTATCTGAGTTTGTTTCATAGCTGTAGGACCAGAGGCATTTTGTCTACTAGCCACCCATTTTTGTCTTCTCCTACTTTTGGCTTTGGGAGCTTGAACTTGATTGATCTTTTTTCACATGTTGGCTGATTGGATTGAATAGATTTTTTGCATGTAAATAATGATCCTTTTATACAACACCAGAGAAGCCTTTAAGTAGCATGATAGGGACAATATTGTGGCATAAACACAGGATCACTGTGATGTAGAGAGTATTAAATATATCTCTTCAGCAAACGGCGGTAGTCCTTTTTTATAAATATATTCTCTTTTTCTTATTTTTTTTTTCCCTTCTTGCCTTAGTAGTAGGTAATGCAGCTGAATTCTTTAGCAGATGATGATATGCTTCTTTACTTGCAGTTTCTATTCATAGTTCCATCCCTGCACCTCCAGAAAATTTCAAGTTGAGGGATGATCTTTTGTCTGGAAGCTCTATGAAAGGTAATATTTAAATAAGGCATATGTTTGGAATATCTTATGAATCTCCTAGGATCTAGAATAATTCTGAAGATAAATTTAAGGATATGAATGTGTTAGGATGTGGGCACCGGAGAAAACTGTGTGGGAACCGGAATGGGCTGCCGATTAATATTTTTTTGACTGACCGTCCAATTTTTTTTAACAGCGCCTCGATCATTCTTCTCCCTCTCGACCTTCCGAAGCAAGGGAAGTGATTCAAAGCTCAGATAGTGCAAATTTCAGATCAAAAAAAGGTTTAGAGCTACTGGTTGGAATATCTCTTAAGTGATAATAGGGTGTAAAGGATTCTTATATATATAGGATACAAAAAATGCTTGTGCTCAAATATGTTGTATATTGTATTGAACGAAAAATCGCCTATTGGCATTCTTGTGATTTTGGTAGTTTAGGAGCATTCTTTTCTTTTTCATATTCTTCTCTTTATTTGATCTTAGTTCTTGTGTGATTTATGAGTAATCTCAGACACTTCAACAGAAATACAGTTGATGACAGTTTTAAGAAGAGTGATGTGATTCTCCCTACCAAAAAAAAGAAGCAGCATCCAGTATTAGAACTAACATCATTGTAAGCAATTACTATATTTTACCGAAATCACACGTTCCCTTGTTACTCGAATACTGGCCTACACATGATGTATTGAAGTTAACCTGGTCCCTTTGAAAGAAATGACAAATATTCTTGTTTAATGTATCGTTGTTCATTTGCAATTTCATTGGTTTGGTATAATCATCCCAGCATTGGCTGTAGTAGGTTAGTGTACTGGTCACTCTCCATTAAAATGTTGTGTTGATATGCTCACAGCGAATGATTCTTGACGCGGCACGGAGTAGGATTTTAAATGGTGTGTGGCTACTGTATTTATGTGGACGTTTTTTCAATTTTTTTTTTATTTTTTTCAAAAAATAAAATTATAAATTGTTTGTATTTAGTCATAATATTAATTTTAGAGAATTACAGTTTACAGATTTGACTCTGTTTAAAAAAAAAATCAATCTTATAAAATAAATAGAACCGATTAGTCTCAATAGTTCTATTTATTTTATGAGATTTTTTTTAAACAGAATCAAATCTGCAAACTACTAAATACAAACAATCTATAATTTTATTTTTTAAAAAAAGAATTTAAAAAAAAGAAAAAGGGTCCGCATACAAGCATCACCCTTTTAAATGTGTTGAGTTGCATTTTACTTTAAATGTGTTGAGTCCCTTTTGAGTTACTTGAAATTCGATTTTTTGATTTAATAAAACTTATTTGAATTTGGCTTGAAAGATAAATACGTGAAGATTGAACTTGGATCATGAGCTCACGAGGATTATCAAACTTAATGAAAAGTTAATAAAATTTTGATCCTGAACTTATCAAATAGCGCTTAAATTTGTCTACTTTTGGACAATCTAGTTTGAGCTCAATTTTTGAACTCAAATTGAGTTTGAACTTTGTTAAATTTTTTTGAGCTCAACATAATAAGATCAAAGTTTAGCTCAACTCATTTTACAGCAGCAGGAAATAGCCTCATCATCCGGTAATCAGATTAAATTGGTACATATGTTCAGTAATTGGCCGACATATCATGACTAGCTGATACGTCGTATTCAATCAGTCTATAGATGATGGTTGACAAACGTTATTGTACCAAAGAATTTCTTGAACAAACGTAAAAAAAAAGGGGAAAAAAAGAATTTCTTGTACAAATGGGGAAACTACTCTCTTACTAATGTTTTGATGCCATTTGGACAAATACTTGTTGATTTCTTAGTTCATATATTAAAAATAAAATTAAAATATAGTTCTAAAAAATGTAATAGAAATAGAATATTGGATAGCTTTTTATCTTATTAAATTGACTAGTTAGTGGGTGTCAATATTATGTAAAAAGATTCAAAATGGCCGGTCTTTCAAATGCCTTCTAATATGTCCATTTGTCATCCTCCATTTCTAAGATTGTAATTCATTTAATCCACTATTTTTATTTTAAAAAATCTACCCAGTTTTCGAAAACTAAACCATGAGTGCCGATTAATCCGAATTCAAGTATTAGAAGAGGTCTAGCACCTCTCTTACAGCTCTATTCGTCAGTATTTAAGGTCCAAAAATTTGAAGATTATATATAATACTTTTCTTTTTAAAATTATTTAGTTAAAATAATTGTTCTAAAACTCAAACAAATTGATGGTCAGCAGATGAATCCCTTTCTAATAACATGAAGTATTTAAAGATTGATTCAACCCTAAACTTGGTCATAATACTAAGGTATATATATAAGGGTTGAAATACTAGGAGACAAATAGAAAAATCTTGGAGTAAACGTTAGCCTTTTTCTTGCTAACTTATATTATTATTGTAAATAGCGAAGAAATTATTAGAAACTAACGAGAGCTTGGGGATTATAAGCTTATTATTATTATTATTATTATTATTTCACAAAGAACATTATTCTTATCTTATAACCCCTTAAAATTATCGTGCAAAGTGAATTTAAAATTCTAATTATGTAACTTAATCTTTATACGTTGCTCCAAGTGGCAGCATATTAATATTTAGTACGACGTAATGTAATGTGAACGAGATTAGATCATATGATTTTTTATTTAACTGCAATTAAGTTGCATTAGCTCTTTAATCTGTTCGAACATTTTAAATTATTTAAGAAATTGTCTACAGCGAAAAGTTTAGTAAGCCTCTTAGTTGATGTCTCCAATATTTGAAACTTTTGGGCGAATAGTGCTGACGAGAGGTTGAAGATGGAAAACTTATAAATCAGTCTTTTATTTGTTCATCATTTTCAAAAAGTCCCGTAAAATTCTATTTTGGTCTATTTTAATAGAAAAAATAGATAGAAGGACATTTTTATCAACAGAAATATAAAACAGGGAATTTTTTGTCCCAAAAAAAAAAAAAGACAGAGAGAAAAATATCGAAATAGGTAAAACATAGGAAGGAAATCGTAAATTTTCCAACTTAATATGCTTAAGAAAAAGGAATTTGGGAAGTAATTGCATTGTATACAAGATACGGATCACTACAAGATAATAATAATAGGTGCCATAATCAAAGCTTATGAATTGAAGAAAATATTATTAATAGGTCCCTAACTTTTTTGTTTTATAGTGTTATTTAATCCTTATATTTTGAAAACTAATAATTTTGGCCTATAGTCCATTGTACCCCATAATTTCCCTCAAAGGAGATGGAATCATAGAGTCAAAATAGTTAATTTTTCAAAATATATAAATAGAATAGTAATATAAACAAAATAAAGGGACCTATCAGTAATTTTGCTTGAATTTAATCTCAGTCTCTCTGAAACTCCAAATAACAGAGCTAAATATGGCTTCTATTTTTCTCTGAAACTCCACAAACCATTTCTCAAACTCTCAAACACATCCATCAATGGCGGATTCCTCCTTTGACATTAGTAACTACCCACATTCCGGCCACCCAACAAGCCATAACCACCGCAGGCAGCGGAATCGGAGACACACAACAACACCTTCAAACTCCAATTATGCTTCTCCATCATTTACACAGTTCAGCTCTACTGAAACATCATCCAATAGCTTCACTTCAAGAAGGCCTCGCCGTCCTGTTCTTCCTCCTCCTACAACACCTTTCACTTCAGACTTGGATCATTCATGGCAAAGTGATGTTTCTTGGCAATTTGAGCCCTCTGGGTTTAAAGAAAACTCTTATCTTGGTTCTGTATTCAATCCATTGACGGTAGATACATCATTAAACGCATCAAATAGTGGAATTTTTAGAAGAAATGCGAATAAGTATTACCTTTCTCGGACTTATGGAGGTTTTAGAAACTTTCAGAATTCATACTATGATCATTATTATAATTCTAGCTATAGTTTTGTTCCTTCTGGTAGGCTTGAGCTTCAAAGTTATGCTGGTAGAGATAGTGATCAAAGTTTAGTAGTTCATGTCAAGAATTATGGTTCTTCTTCAAGTGGGTATGGAAGTAAAGAAGCTAAAAAGAAAGAACCAATTGGAAATTTTAGTCCATTAGCTGCATTGGATGAACTTAGTGTTACTGAATATCATTCAATTGATGAAATTGAAAAAGAAAGAGTTTTTTCAGAGGCTGAGTTCAATTTCCATGGTGGAATGGACAAAGATTCTCGTTGGAATTCTGTTTCACATGCTTATATGGATCCTGAATATGATAGTATTAGTCATATTAATCATGGGATTTCACAAAATGGGCATGTTCATCATGTTCAAGAAAGTTATAAATCTGGTGGTGGGTATGATGGGATTGAGCCAAATTCGAGGTATGATGATCATTATGATGAAGATAATCATGATTATGATGAGGAAGACGAGGACAAAGAAGAAGAACCACCAAAGCAAGTTAGCTTGTTTGGCTTGTTCAAGTATTCAACAAAATGGGATATTGTACTTGTGATTTTGGGTTGTCTAGGAGCTCTTATAAATGGAGGTGCTCTTCCTTGGTATTCTTTTCTATTTGGGGATTTTGTGAACAAAATTGCTAAATCTGACAAAGATCAAATGATGGATGAAGTACAAAAGGTTTTAATTTTTAAATTTTTCTATATTTAACTTGTTTTAAATTTTCTTCTATCTTAAATATATCTAATATATTGATGATTCTTTTATTTCTAATTACAGATTTGTCTGCAAATGTCCATTCTTTCAGCAATTGTTGTGATTGGAGCATATTTAGGTGAGTGAGATTATATTAGATTAGTCATTAAACAGATATTTTGTTTGAATCAATTGTATGATTATAAGACAAAATGAATCATATGCAACAGAGATTACTTGTTGGAGGTTGGTGGGGGAGAGAACAGCTCATCGAATCCGAACTATGTACTTACAGGCAGTTTTAAGACAAGACATTAGTTTTTATGATACAGAAGTAAGTACTGGTGATATTATGCGAGGAATTTCGAATGATGTTGCTCAAATCCAAGAAGTTATGGGAGAAAAGGTCAATTTCTTACTCCTATAAAGCCTAAGAACTTATCTTATTTTTATTAAGCCTGCAATCTATTTTCCTAATTTGATAGGCTTATTGTTGTAAAAATGTGTTAATTGACTTCTTATTTATAATGGGTAATTGCAGATGGCGCATTTCGTCCAACAGCTATTCACCTTCATCTGTGGATATACTGTTGGATTCTTAAGAACATGGAAGGTATCATTAGTTGTTTTCTCAGTCACTCCATTGATGATGTTTTGTGGAATGGCTTATAAGGCAATTTATGTTGGATTAGCTATGAAAGAAGAGGTACTATTATAATTTATATATACCAACTTATGCATTCTGCATTTTCTGCAATTTCTCAGATAAATTGTTTAAATCCTTTCAATGTTTTGAAGGTTTCATATAGGAAAGCTGGTGGGATTGCTGAGCAAGCTATTAGTTCGATTCGAACGGTATTTTCTTTTGTTGCTGAGGACAGTTTGGCAGAAAAGTATGCTGATTTTTTGCTCAAGTCAGTGCCTATTGGGGCAAAAATTGGATTTGCTAAAGGTGCAGGAATGGGAGTTATTTACTTAGTTACATATGCAACTTGGGCATTGGCCTTTTGGTATGGATCTATCTTGGTTACAAGGGGAGAGATCACTGGAGGAGCTGCAATTGCTTGTTTCTTCGGCGTTAATGTAGGAGGAAGGTAACAAGTAATGACTTCGCTGGAGCTCGAACATGAGCCAATCTAGCTAAGTATTAGCTTCTTATTGCAATGAGGAAATAATATGCATTTTTTGTTTGCAGGGGCTTGGCTTTGTCACTAACATATTTTGCACAATTCGCGCAAGGAACAGTTGCAGCAAGCAGAGTTTATGAAATAATAGACAGAATTCCTGATATAGATCCTTATAGCACTCATGGAAGGAAACTATCGCAAGTTCGAGGCAGGATAGAGTTCAAAAATGTGATCTTTGCTTACCCTTCTCGTCCTGATACTCTAATTCTTAACTCTCTCAATTTAGTGATTCCTTCTGGAAAGACTCTTGCATTGGTTGGTGCTAGTGGAGGTGGTAAGTCCACCATTTTTGCTCTGATAGAGAGATTCTATGACCCCATTAAAGGTAAATTCCTTACAGTCAAGATGAGTTCCATTTTTGAGCTAAATTCTATTGCATTGTTAAAAAGATAAATTTTTTGGACATTATTGCAGGATCTATTACCTTAGATGGTCATGACTTGAGGACACTGCAAGTGAAATGGCTAAGAGATCAAATTGGTATGGTTGGGCAAGAGCCAGTTCTTTTCGCCACTACCATACTAGAAAATATAATGATGGGGAAAGAAAATGCCACAAAAAAAGAAGCAATTAATGCTTGTGTTGCTGCTAATGCACATAGCTTTATTTCTGGCCTTCCATATGGCTATGAGACTCAGGTAAAAAAAAAAGCACCCACCAAGCTCACATATAATGTCTGGTATGCGGTAATGTATGTAATCAGAAAAAGGCTAAATCTTCGTACCTATTTGTAGGTTGGAGATAGAGGAACCCAACTTTCAGGTGGGCAAAAGCAGCGAATTGCGCTAGCGCGAGCCATCATCAAGGACCCTCAAATCCTTCTATTAGATGAACCCACTAGTGCGTTAGATGCAGAATCTGAATCTATTGTGCAAAAAGCCATTGATAAGATCTCCACTGGAAGAACAGCCATTGTTATAGCTCATAGGCTGGCAACAGTACGAAATGCCAACATTATTGTTGTTCTTGATCAAGGTTCTGTGGTTGAAATCGGTAATCATCGACAGCTAATGGAAAATGCTGGTCCTTATTATGACCTTGTCAAGCTTGCATCTGAAACAACAGTTTCAAAATCTACGGGGAATGAAATGGATACTTCTAAGGAGACAGAGTTTTCCATGTATGGAAAATCTATAAAAGTGGACGATATTTCAAGGTCAAGGTATATCAAATCTGTACAGATGGAGAAATTGGAAGTGGGAATGCAAGAAATACCAAAACAGAGAAATTACCAACTCTCAGAGATATGGAAGCTACAAAGACCAGAACTTTTCATGCTTTTTATAGGCTTCCTTATGGGTATTCATGCAGGTGCTATTCTTTCAGTATTCCCTTATCTTCTAGGGCTAGCTCTTCAAATCTATTTTGATGATAATCCACATAAAATCAAGAAAGATGTTGGGCATATTTGTATAGCCCTTATAGGGCTAGGGGTAGGTTGCATTCTTGCAATGACAGGGCAGCAAGGTTTATGTGGATGGGCAGGAACTAAACTTACAATGAGAGTTCGAAACCTTTTATTTCGATCCATCTTAAGACAAGAACCCGGTTGGTTTGATTTCGAAGATAATTCGACAGGAGTACTTGTTTCGATGCTATCAACTGATACGATCAGCTTCCGATCGGTTCTCGGTGATAGATTCTCAGTCTTGTTAATGGGTTTAAGTTCAGCTGCTGTTGGTCTTGGTGTGTCATTTTACTTGGAATGGAGACTTACCCTTTTAGCTGCTGCTCTAACTCCTTTTACTCTTGGTGCTAGCTACTTAAATTTGATCATAAATATCGGTCCAAAATTGGACAATGAAGCTTATGCTAAAGCTAGCAACATTGCTGCTGGTGCTGTATCAAACATAAGAACTGTAGCAACTTTTTCTGCTCAAGAACAGATTGTTCGATCTTTTGACAGATCGCTAGAAGAACCAAAGACGAAATCAGTGAAAAGATCACAAATTCTAGGCTTAACACTTGGTTTATCTCAAGGAGCAATGTATTGTGCATATACTTTAACACTATGGTTTGGTGCTCACCTTGTGAAACAGGGAAAGACTAATATTGGTGAGGTATATAAAATTTTTCTCATTCTTGTTCTAAGTTCATTTTCAGTTGGACAACTAGCTGGATTAGCACCCGATACCACCTTAGCCAGGACAGCAATTCCTGCGATTTTCACTATCATTTATCGCAGGCCTTTGATCGGCAATGACGAAGGAGGAGGAGGAAAAGGAAGAAAACTTGACAGATCAAAACCATGGGATATTGAACTAGGAATGGTATCATTTTCATATCCTTCCAGGCCTGAAATTGTTGTTTTGAAGGATTTTTGTTTGAAGATCAAAAGTGGAAGTATGGTGGCATTAGTGGGTGGTAGTGGTTCAGGAAAATCAACTATTATATGGTTGATTCAAAGATTTTATGATCCAAATCAAGGGAAAGTGACAATGGGAGGTGTGGATTTGAGGGATCTTAAGGTGAAATGGTTAAGGAAGCAAATGGCTTTGGTGGGTCAAGAACCTGCTTTGTTTGCTGGAAGTATAAGAGAAAATATTGCATTTGGAAATCCTGAAGCTACTTGGGCTGAAATTGAACAAGCTGCCATGGAAGCTTATATTCACAAGTTCATCAGCAGCCTTCCTCAAGGCTATGAAACTCAGGTATATATGCTATTAAACAATATATCAACTCCTAAATTACACATTTTTATAAGGGTTTAGCTAAGTGGCAAGTAAGTTCGTTATTCATATTTATACTGCTCTAGATCAGGGGTGTATTTAAATAATGTTTAGCTGTTTGTGGTAGCTATAAGGGAGTTGGCCTTTTATAAATAACTATTAAATAGCTAAAAATTACCTTATTGGACGCTACAAAAAAACAATTTTTAGCTTAATAGATATGACGTTGTTCGCAAGAGCTTTTGGAGTAATTTTTAATAGATAAGACTTTGTTTACAAAAGCTTTTTGGAGTAGTTTTTAGCTGCTCAGTAACTATTGCGAACACAGCCTCTATCTATTAAATGTCAAATTTTAATTTTAGATCATAACTCCTTGATAATTAATTTAGATATACAACATATGAAATCTATGAATCCAGTTCTGACTTTATAATGTTATTTTATCAATTTTAATAAGTATAAAAATGCGGTATTTTAGGTTGGCGAAAGTGGGGCCCAACTATCAGGTGGACAAAAACAGAGAATAGCAATAGCAAGGGCCATATTGAAGAAATCAAGGGTACTACTATTAGATGAAGCAAGTAGTGCATTGGACTTAGAATCAGAAAAACATGTACAACAAGCACTAAAAAATGCATCCAAACAAGCCACTACAGTAGTAGTAGCCCACAGGCTATCCACCATTAGAGAAGCTGACATGATTGCTGTCGTGAAAGATGGTTCAGTGGTTGAATATGGTAGCCATGATGCTCTCTTGAATTCCAATATTAATGGTGTTTATGCTAGTTTGGTCAGAGCTGAAACTGAAGCTACTGCTTTTGCTTAATTAACTTGCCCATTCATCATTTGCATGTATTGGTTTATATGCTCTACTTGTATTTTTTTTTTTTATTCTTCTATACATCTAATTTTTAAAATTTTGTTTTTTTTTTTTCAAAATATTGTTGGCTTACTAAGATCAGAGTAAATTACCAAAAACTCAGTTGGCTTATCGAAACGAGACGCTGCACCTTTTAAGCAATATTTGAGATTCGAGCGAAAAATTAAATTGGAAGGTTGCTTTAAATTCAAATTAGTTGGCCCTTTAAAACAAATCATCACTAATATCTAATGAAAAATAATTAATAAAATTGTGCTCCACGGCAATTTTTTAAATTAGTTTTACTAATTTGACTGATAAAAAATTAAAATTTTTGGTAACATAATTCTTTTAGAGATTTAATAATGTTTCATAATAATTTTTTTTAACTTTATAAATAATTATTTATAAAAAATTATCAATAATTGTCAGAAACAGTTAACACGTAATTAAACAACAAAATAACAAATTTTACTTTAGTGAACTCACACTAAAAACACTGGATGAACATTAAAATAGTTAATATTGCTAAACAAAGTCAATTAATATCATAAATCTAAAACCTTTTCAAAATTTCATTGGCCATAACAATTGTTTAATTTCATTATTTTATGTGATTGCTTTCGTTATGATTGGAATGGTAAATCGTTGGAGGATTCATACAGTCGACTCTAACTTGTTTAGGGCTAAGGCTTGTTGTCGCTATTATTGATTAGACATGACAATTTATTATAAATTACAAAAGAAATAAGAGAAAAAAAAATAAAAAAGGTTAGGAGAGGTGGGAGGTTGGATAGATTAATTATTAAAATATGAGTAAAGTTTACTTCTTTGTATTTTCAAGGGACTAATTTTATAAAGATAATCCCAATCTAATCTAAACAGCCACAATCAAACAAAATAATTTAAACGTCTTACATGCAATTTTAATTCTCATTAATTAGACACTATAATCACTTGAAATTTGAGCATGCACTTTATAATCCCTCACCTTTCAAAAAACTCCATTCCCTCTAACTCAAAAGAGAAATGTTACCTCAATAGGGAGACCCACAACCAAATGGCCAAAATACCCCCTAAAAATAAAAACTATACTAATACCAAATAAAAATTCCAAGATGTTTGTCCTTGGTTTTTCAAAAATTATTTTTAGATTATAGGTTCCTTAAAATTAAGTTGATAAATATTCTTTTAATAAAAAATAAATAACTTATAAGTAGATATGAAGTATTTCTTTAACTTTGTAAGTAGCTTATAAACACTTAAAAATAATTAAAATCAGTAAAAAAATTCTTAATGAGTATTAGTAGTGATATATGGAAGTTATATATTTTTTTATCCCATGAAATTATATTATAATAACTAAGAGTATTTTGGTCTTTCATTTGGTAAAACTTTTTTTTTTTTTTTTTTTGTGAAATATGAAGTAGTAGAAGTTTTAATGGGTACAGACGTCCCTACTAGGTAGGCACCCCTGTGTTCCCATTTACTTTTACTGCTCCAAAAAATATTATTAAAAAAGATAGAAAAATCATACAGAGAGAAGTCAAGGAAAATGAGATTACAAAATAAGAAATGAAAAAACTATTTCCTGCGCATAACGGGAAGACTAATAGCATCATAGCGGATTATGTCAATCACTCTTTGTGGGATGGAAGCCCACCAATGAATCCTCTGCCTATTAAAACCAAGAGATGCAAAAAAATCTGCAGCCCTATTTTCCTCGCGGAAAATATGAGAGACCTGGACCTGTATATGTTCCAATGAATCCAACATCGACTCCCATGCAGGACGAAGAGACCATAGCACAGTAGCCAAGCGATTCTGAAGAAGAAGAATGACCAATGAAGAGTCTGATTCAATCCAAGCCGCAGGCAAATGTAACTCAATGTCACGACCCAAACCGGGATCGCGACCGGCGTGCAGCTAGACCGGAGTCTATCCACACAAGCCTTATAAACCAAACAAAATTTCTAAATACAATGAATATGATCAATAGTTCTAAATAAATTCTCAATCTCAAAGTCTCAAACAACAATGAGGAAA
>CATIWJ010219041.1:0-53050 GCA_949640765.1 Croton laevigatus | reverse complement strand
CATTCACTCGACAAGAGATACATTGGTGGACTTCTATCCCACAAGAGGCAATAGACATATTATTCTATGATGCTATTAGTCTTCCCATTATGCGAAGAAAATAGCTTCATCAAATCCTTATTATGTAATCTCTCCTTTTTTGACAAACTTCTGTATTATTTTCTTTAATTTTTAATAATATTTCTTGGAGTAATAGAAGGAAGTGGGAAAAACGCAGAGATGCCTACCTAGTAGAGATTTTTGTGCCAAGGTGTACTTCTATTCCTTCATATTTCACTAAAAAAAAAAAATTATTTCATTCGAAAAAGATCCACAATACAATCATGAATGACATTCCAAACTATAAACCAAACAATAGGAAACTCTAATTAGTGAATGTGCTATGATGTTTTAACACCTTGGCTAATCCATTTCACATCATTATCATGTCTTTGATTTAAATGGGATAAACAATCCATGACCCGAAAAAGTTAAATCAATAGATTTATTGTTGAAAGCAGATACTAGGACTTGTAAATCAACATATATGCAACCGTCACCATGAAAATTGTTGACAGCATGCATAAGCTTTTGCGACAAATCTATCACCTCGATCACTACTGCTGCTGGGTCACCTTTAAAATGGCCTACAAGAACACTTCATCGTCAAACACTGCCGCAAAACTGGACATCTGAGTGTTGGAAAAGCCAGCTTCAGTAGGGATGGCAGCAAGGTGTGTATTTGTACGTGGATAGTGAAAAAATGAATAATGGGTCGGAACGAGTAACAAATTTGAAATATCCACAGAGAAGTAATTAGACATAGAAACCTATTACCAATAAAAACTCGTTACGTATATAAAAAGAATAAAATATATATGTATACATGAAGCATCAAACTAGAGACTTTCTAGCGATTTGTCTACTATGTCATCACCACATCATCACAAAATGCTAGTAATAACTTATTTATTCCTATAGAATAAGACCATCTATACCAATTGGATGTCATGTGTGCAAAAATAAACTACATTATAACTTTTTAAATTGGTTAATTACTAAATTGTTAAAAAAAACCTATAGACATCAAATTGTTAAATTTAAAAAATTTAGACACTAAATTTATCGTTAATCCAAATTTTAAAAACTCAGACAAATGAATTTTACTCCTCATATATTAATTAATACTAAAAAATAAAGTCCTTTAATTTAACCATAATTTATTAGTTTAATTTAACTCTTGTTATTAAACAAAAATGATAAAATTAAAAGGTTATTGTTTGTTAAAAGCCGGACGTTTACTCCGATTGTGACAATGAGTGATTTCTCATATTAACAAGCAACCTAAAAATCAACTCTTTGTTGCAATTTCGAAATCAACTCTTGGATTCATTGATTGCACTCTTTGTTGTAATACAGAAATCAATTCTTGGATTCATTAATTTCAATTTCCCATTAATATCAGGTGAAATTACAAAGCCTATATCATCAAAAGGCAAAAGAAAGAATCCCAACAGAACAGTAAAAGGGGAATCAAACGCTGAACAGTGTAAACCCAATAGCACAAAAACTTAATTTATATTTAAAAATGATTGCCAACAATCACAACAACTAAATTATGAGAGCTTTGCTCAGAAGCTTTAATCCACAATCAAAACCGTGCTTTGGTTTTGCAATTATAGCCACCTCCTTGTTGATATTAATGATCTTCAGATTTGAAGGTGCGTTGCTTGATAAATGGTCGTGAAAAACTTTAAATTTCTCGACTAAACTATGGTTAGAGGGTTGTTTTTGTTTATTTTTTCAATAAAAAAGAAATCAATTCTGATTTTCGTGATCTAACTAATAGTCTTTAAAATTTATTATTGATGTGGTTCGGTTGTACTTTTTTTTTTTTTTTTTTTCAATATAGTTATAAACTTACATACAGAATATGCATAAAAAATTCAAATTCAATTCGTTAGAATCTGAGAGCAACATCCTCACGTACATCTGTTCGATTTTAATGGTCATGAAATTAACAGAACGAAATAAAGCCCTCTTTAGTTTGAATGATTGAAAAGAGGTCAATAACCATAAAAACGATCCCATAATTCGAATCTACCTTTGGGAGATTCCATTCCAACTATTATTCTTCTCCTAAACCAACCTCTTCTTCTTCTACTACACCAAACTCACTATTCTTCGTACAACTTCATAAGCTTATCTCTTCACCAAACTTAGTAGTTATACTTCAGTTATTTCTAATTCTAACCCTCTTGGGATATTCTACAACTCCTCCACTCTTGGAAATTTAGTTACAGAGCTTCTTCTTTTATTTATTTATATGTGGGTTTCGGTATTTCTATGTTGGCAATGGCAAATGCAAAATTAAGGTGGTTCTCCTCCTTCTCTGCAATTCTCCTACTTCTTGGGATTCTTCAAAACACATATTGTCATGGAGATCATCCTCTTTCAAGAATTGCTATACACAGAACAACTTTTTCCCTTTCTAATCTTGCTTATATTAAAGCATCTCCTTCACTTCTTGGAGTAAAGGCAAGTAATTTACTGGTGGTGTTCTTTACTTGGAATTTAATAAATTCATGGAATTTTATTTATTTATTTATTTTTTTGACAAGTAATACTGTTGTTATTTCAGGGACAGAATTCAGAGTGGGTGACAGTAGAGTACAGTAATCCAATTCCCTCACCCGATGACTGGATTGGAGTATTTTCTCCTGCTAATTTTAGGTTTTATAAGATTTCTTAATACAAAGTAAAATTTTTCTTTCTGTCAGTGTTGTTTTTGCGATACTTGTTTGTCTAACTAAAAGCATACTTGTGTATATGGATGTTCAGCGCTTCCACCTGTCCCTCAGAAAGTCCAAGAATGTATCCTCCTCTATTATGTTCTGCACCTATAAAGGTTCATTCTGCTTCCTATTTTCAAGAACCATCTTTAGGTGTAGTGTATCTACCATGTAATTTGTTACACAGTAAAGATGTTTCCCTAAGATTTTCTCTTATTCTTGATGAATTTTTGTTTCTTCGCTTGCTTTTCCTCCCTGGAGGATTACATATGGTTGTATGACAGTATTGTCTTTTGTTTTATGCAGTTTCAATATGCGAGTTACTCAAATCCCAAGTATAATGATTCCGGGAAAGGATCACTAAAGCTGCAACTTATCAACCAGAGATCAGACTTCTCTTTTGCACTCTTTACTGGCGGCTTTCTTAATGTTTGCTCTTGCCTTTCTTTGACATGTTATATTCATATCTATTCATGTTATGCTTAATGTGTCAAGATCGAATTATTATTTTTCTATTGGCAAATTAAGTTTTTTAGTTAAACTATCAAATTAAAACCCATTTAGGGCACCACCAGGATTCGAACTCCTGAGGTCAGGGATTCAAAATCCCAAATATAATGTTTACATTTGAGCTAGAATTCCTTTGCGTCGAGATCAAATTGTTGATTGCTTTCTTCCATCATTTTATCACAAGCAACTTTCTGAGAAAAGTTATTTTATTGAATTTATTTTTATATATCCCTTTATAATCATAGGAAATATAATTTAGAAAATGACTTGTGTGAAGTGAAACTAGGGCTGCAAATGAGCCGAGCCGAGCACTGGTCTGCTCGTGCTCGTGCTCGGCTCGTTTATTAAATGAACCTGAATATCCAGCTCGCGCTCGGCTCGTTTATTATCGATTCGAGCTCAAGCTGAGCTTTTATTGAGCGAACACCGAGCGGCTCGCGAGCAGCTCGTCTTTTTACATGTATTTTTTCGAACGAGCCGAGCACTGGCATGCTCGTGCTCGGCTCGTTTATTAAACGAGCTTGGATTTCCAGCTCGCGCTCGGCTCGTTTATTATCGATCCGAGCTCGAGCCGAGCTTTTATCAAGCGACTCACGAGCAGCTCGGCTCATTTGCAGCCCTAGTGAAACTTCCATGTGAGAAGTATGATTCTTATGTCACTGCTTAAATTATCTGCAAATTTTTCATTGACTCTGCTTTTTTTTCGGAATAACAGCCAAAGTTGGTGGCGGTGTCCAACACAGTTGCTTTCTCAAATCCGAATGCACCGGTCTATCCACGCTTAGCCCAAGGAAGAACTTGGGATGAAGTAATTCCACTTTTCCCTTATAATTCTCAAAACTTATTCATTTTATGCTTGAGAACATAATTCCCTTCCCGCATGAAGTGAACATGAACATAACAAAACTCCTAACAGCACTAGGCTGTCTTGGCTTTCAAGTATTATTAATGTTACTCATCATGTTATTTTGGACATTTTGTTCAGCAACATCAACTAATTTTCATTCTGATGCTCAGATGACTGTAACATGGACAAGTGGATTTGGGATAAATGAAGCTGAACCTTTTGTTGAATGGAGTTCTAAAGGAGGCGATCCTATTCGTTCTCCAGCTGGAACACTGACTTTTGAACGTAATAGCATGTGTGGTAAGTTTTTGAGTCTTTTAAATTCTCTTCCTATGAGATATACTTTCGGTGGTTGGATCCTGTTTGGATGCTTGAATTCTATTTTATTTTCTTTGTTTGGAATCTCATAGTTCTAAAATCTCAACACAATTCTGCCCACGGACAGGTGCACCTGCAAGGACTGTGGGATGGCGTGATCCTGGATATATACACACTAGCTTTTTGAAGAATTTGTGGCCCAATCAATTGTATGTATTTCTAGCATGTGATCTTTGCTTGCTGTTGTCAAATATTTTATTAATATCACTTTATCATTTCTGAAATTTAGAGTAGTTACTATATCAGATCAGATGAGGTTGCATTTTCTGTTAAAAAAGAGAACTTAATGAATAGTTAAAAATAGTTTTGTATTTGAAGATGCTTATAGCTACTATAATATATTGTTGAAGATGTTAGTAGTGAGTGTGAAAGCTCCACCTCTAGGGTAAAGCGTGAAGTTGCAAAAATGGTGGTGTGCAACAAATCTGATTTTGGCATACTGCCCAATAATACTAGTTTGGGGGAAAAAAAATTTCTTTCAAGCTAATATACCCTTGTATCAATCAGCTTGACTATAGAATATAAGGTACAAATTAAGGCTTTTAATTTACTGAGACTATAGACTATGCTTATGATCTTACAATATGCTTCTTGCTGATTATGTAGGTATACATACAAGTTGGGACATAGGTTGTTCAATGGTACTTCTATTTGGAGCCCTGAATATCAGTTTAAAGCATCACCTTATCCTGGACAAAACTCTCTACAACGTATTGTCATTTTCGGAGACATGGGAAAGGTTTGAACTTCATTTAACATACTTTCACATTTCCTTTGCTATGCTCATTAGGCCAATTTAATAACATCTAAAATATGCATGATAACTTAAATATCAAGTACCGTACAGCTTTCTAGGGTAATTTATTTATAGATCAGCTGTGTTGACATTGTATAAATCTAGACATACTTAGAAAGTTTCCACACACTAGAAAACTTATGAGCTGCAATCTAATTGCCATATGGTGAACTATTTTGTCCAACCTTACAGGGTGAAATTGATCATTCAAGTGAATATAATGATTTTCAACCTGGCTCTCTAAACACCACTGAGCAGCTTATTCAAGACTTGAAGAACATTGACGTAGTATTCCACATTGGTGATATATCTTACGCAAATGGATACATATCACAGTGGGACCAATTCACTGCACAAATTGAGCCAATTGCATCCACCATCCCTTACATGATTGCGAGGTCTGTTTCTAACTTGCTTAGTTTGTGGTTGTGTACTAAAGTTATGAATTCAATTTATGTGAGAATGATACTCTCTCCTCACAGTGGCAACCATGAGCGTGATTGGCCAGGGACAGGATCTTTCTATGAGAATATGGATTCTGGGGGAGAATGTGGAGTTTTGGCTGAAACCATGTTCTATGTCCCAGCGGAGAACAGAGCAAAGTTCTGGTGAGAAACTTTTCTTGTACCCTTGTAACCTTATTGTGTTTTCATTTGTATCAATTTGTCATTTGTGGTGTTATTTGCCTTTAACCATCAATTTGCAAAAGTTAGCGACAGGTAGACTCAGTTGTATTGTCAAACTTTCTTTTTTCATAGGCAGCTGGCAGGATATATCCTAATGTACACTATTTTACTCCTCGATGACCTGTAAACTGATTATGAGCATTATCGTTCTCATTTGTCAGGTACTCCACAGACTATGGCATGTTCCGATTCTGCATTGCAGACACAGAACATGATTGGAGAGAAGGAACAGAACAGTACAAGTTTATTGAGAAATGCCTAGCATCTGTGGATAGACAAAAGCAACCCTGGCTAATCTTTCTTGCACACCGAGTATTGGGCTATTCTTCTTGTACCTCGTATGCTGAAGAGGGGTCATTTGCAGAACCAATGGGAAGGGAGAGCCTTCAAAAATTATGGCAGAAATACAAGGTTGACATTGCGTTGTATGGTCATGTGCATAACTATGAAAGAACGTGCCCTATATACGAGGTCTTTGTTTAACTTTATGCACCTTCTTGGCTTCATTTTGAACTAACTCAAGAATTCTAATCAAGAATCTTTTTCTAGTGTGGATTCAATGTACTTTATATTTTTGTGGTAATTGAATATCAATTTTTCCTTTTTTTTTTTGTACAGAATATGTGCACTAGCAAAGAGAAGCACTTCTACAAGGGCAACCTGAATGGGACAATACATGTGGTTGTAGGTGGTGCAGGAGCCAATCTGTCACCATATACGACTCTCCAAACAGCATGGAGTTTGTATAAAGACTACGATCATGGATTCGTAAAACTCACCGCATTCAACCATTCCAATTTGTTGTTTGAGTACAGGAAGAGCAGAGATGGAAAGGTTTATGACTCTTTCAGGATATCCAGAGATTATAGGGATATATTGGCCTGTACAAAGGATAGTTGCTCCAGAACAACACTAGCATGGTGATCTGTTGATGAAAAAATGTAGAAAACCTGCTTTATTGTAACAGCTATCTATCTGTTTATAAAATAGTGTTATGGCATGTTCTATCTCTCATTTTGATTGCGACCGTCTTCTGTTTCTTCCTTTGCAGAATCTCCATAGTTACAGTCATAATGGAAAAGAAGATGAGAAAACCTTTCCATTCCAAGGGACATTCTATAAAAGTAGAATAAATAAAACCTTATTTGAGTGTATACATATACAGAGAAATAAAATAGGACTGCCAAGACAGTATTATAAAGTTAGATCATGATATCTGTAAAGAAATTATATTTGTACACTATTTAAATTATTATACTTAATACAGCTTAAAACAAAAGTTACCATATAATTTAGGATGCTTCATACATAGATTATGATTAAACACAATACTAAAAATTTACCTTTATAATTTAGGATGCTTCATACTAAAATGTACCTTTGTAGGGTATACTAAACGAACAGGTTTTGTGTTATGTTTACCTTTATTCATAAACTCTATCGCGATAATTGATTATTGGAAGAATGTAATTTTGTTTTGTTTGTGTGCGACTACAAATACCCTCTATTCTTAACCAAGTCACTGTCAAATGTTTTATGTGGCTTTCTATTTATTGCTGCCGCTTTGTTTCTTTCAGGTTTGAATCTGGTCATAAAAGCTGTATTTTGTTCTTTGAGTACAGGAGATGAGTTGAAGGTAGAAGGAAGTAGAGTTAGTAGTTAGGCTTGGTTTTATATTTCGGCATGTAGAAAATCATAGCATGCAATATACTTGAATAGCCGGATTATCTGCAGCTGAAAGGCCCTTCTTTACTACCCTAGAAAGGACAAGCAAATCCAATTAAAAGGTTTCAAAAAATGGTACAAATCGATGGGCTGAGTTTAATTTCCCCTGTTTTGTTATAGAAATCTCCCCTGTTTTGTTATAGAAATCAGGCTGTTTGCATTTATGTTCATACTTTTACATCCACAATTTAGTTGGATAGAACATCTCTGGAAAGGAGAACGGAATCATAATTTCCTACTCTTATTCTCTACCACAAAAGAAAGCATGTATATATATTCTTATTTTTTGGAAAAATAAGATTTTTTTTTTTTTTTTCGAAACTGATAAATAAGAATTTAAGTGGCTGGGAAATTTAAGAAGGGTGTATGCACAGCCAAAATGGCCCTTTCAAAGTTTTTCTGTAAAACAAAAATTTATGTGCAACTTAAAAGCTGAAGCTCTTATTTGATCAACTAATTTTGAGAAACATCTCTTTTTTTTTTTTTGGTATTGATGGATTTTCACTTTCCCTTGGATATCCAAACACAAGTTCTTCTTCTTAGTTAAGATAAAATATTAGTAGGATGGATTTATGGGTAGTAGCAGCAGCTGCTGGTGCTGGATATGTGGCTAAAGCCAATTACCTCAAAAATTCAACATCTAAAAGTATAGAAAGCTCATTGGGAACATCATATTGTGAAATTCACAGCAGCTCTGGCTCAGGAGGAACTAGAAATCTGCTGCAGCGAATCCGTGAGAGGACCTGCCCTTTATGCAGACTTGCCACCCTTCAAGGAGAAGCTGAGTTCCAAAATTATGGGATTAAGAAAAGGAAAGAATTTACAATTGAAGAAAGTCTGGTAATGGCTTCTCGTCACAAATTATCAAAAGGGAAACAACCAAATAGAAGATCTGATAGCGGATATATTTTCAATTTCAAACCACTCGATTATTTAGAATACAGTTGGGCTGATGATTTCACCACAGACCAAAGCATATCCGCAGAAGATTCTTTGTATGATTCACTTCAATCACCCAGTTCAGAGAATATGGAGGAGATACCTTCGAACAGAGGTAGCTGCCACTTTTTTTAGCATATATATATATATATATATATCATGATAAAAATACATTTAAAAAAGGAGAAAGAAAGCTTAAGATTCTTTTTTCGGATTTCATACAGGATCTTCAAACAGAGATATGCTTGTTTTCTTGCTTGGAATGTCCATTGGCATGCTGTCAAATATTGGTGATCATAGAAGAGAAATTGATGATTTAAACCAAGTGTTAAAGGAGAGTGAGATGTTGGTTCAGGATTTGCATCATCAACTCGAAATTAAAGATCATTTATCTACAAAACAACTCTCTAATGAGGATTCAGAGTTTGACAGAGATTCCTTCCTCTACGGAAAAGGCAACCATGAAATTGATGAGGAGAAGAAGGCGAAGAACGTTGAGGCAATGTGCGAAATTGAAGCAGAGCTTGAAGCTGAACTTGAAAGACTGGAACTAAACATGAAATCATCATGCTTGAGAAGAACTTTCAGTTCATTTCAGGTTAATTAAAGTGCAGAGATTACTTTCAGTTTATTACCTGCAATTGGATTCTAACATGGAGAAACCTGTGATGCAGGAAAATGCTGCAGCAGATAATATCAATGGGCAACCTGGAATTTTATATGATTCCAGCGAGCCCTCCTCTGATCACACGCAAACAGAAACCCAAGCTATTTCAGCTAAGGAGCCGAGTTTGCGTCTTCACGAGGTAATAGAATCAAGGCTCGAAGCACGCATTATAGAACTCCAAGCAGCGCTTAAAGATAGCCATAAGAGGCTGCAGGCCATTGCTTTGGAGTCTCAGAGCATAATCCCACAAAGTGATTTGTTGGATGAAGTTTCTTTGAAGAGTTCACCATAAGTACAGAGACAGATGATGAAGTTACTTTACCAGACATTCAATGAATGGCATTAATAATAAATATATATATTGAATATGAATTACATGTTCAATTCCAAAAATCAAATTTCGACCTTCGCCAACAGCATCTTAGCATGCAATACATCTACAGTGGGAAGACCTTGTGCCTAAAATGCAATAAGAATGCAAAATACCAGTTACAAGTAGAACCCAATTAAAAGCAGATGGGTAATCGAAAACTGAGGCTGTGAAGTTCATCCCAAATATTCCAGTCACAACAGCGAATATTTTAGTCACAAAAGTTGCGGCAGTGAGAAGCAATTCAAATTGAATCAGCAGGTTCTGCACGTTTCCCTGGCCATGATGTATAAGAAAGATGATGATTGCTTGTTATATATATATATATATATATATTTATATTTATATTTATATTTTCCAGTTAAAATGAGAAAGAAGAATCATAAAAATGTAAGGGTTATCAATAACTTACCAGTTTAATGTTGATCAAATCTGCAGTATCATCAATATACTCTTTCGGCTGCACCATCAATTCAAAAATTAACACTAGGCATTGTCAGTTTTTTGTATTGTTTAAAAGGAAGGGCACAATTATATGTTTAGTGTTTTTTGGAAAAATATTTTTAAATTTAGTGTGAGGAAAAAAAAAATCTAAATTTGGTATGTATTAAAAAATATTTTCAAATTTGATGTGATTTTTGTGCTGAGGTGGATACTTTTATCTATGCGTCAATTAGAATGGAACATTGAAGCAGTGTACTAGTTGAACTGGTGCACAGACCCTGTGCTCTATTTCAACTGGCGCACAGGCTTTACTTTGTTTTCTCATTTTAACTAGAGTCTTCTATGGATGACTTGTAATGATTTATGTTTGGTGTTGTATTATAATTTTGAGGAATGGATCATAATGGTGTCTTTTGAAATCAGTCAATTGGTTTCTTTGCTTCTTTTCTTTGGTTGGGCTAAATCTCAAGACTTAATGATTATTTTGCGCAAAATAAACTCCTCTTTTTTTTTTTTTGTTACGGACCATAATGAATATAGACTTTTGAGGGAAAACACTGTATGGGAACATTGTAACTTGAAAATAAATTGAAAATCAATGCGTCACTTTGAATGGAGCATTGACCTAGTCATTTCCTCATTTGGACTAGCTCCTCATTTGGACTAGTGCACAGATCAGTTCGCATTTGAAATGGTGCACTGAAAGTGTACTCCACTTTCAGTAGCGTACTGAAAAAAAAATCTGATCAATGGTACCGAAGCACACCAAAGTTAGAAATTATTCTTTTTACACACCAAAGCTGTAAATAGTTTCCTAAACACAGCAAACAAGTCATTATCTTAACTAGTTTCAAACTACCAAGCATGCATCTTCTCCCCTCCCCTCCCCCTTCATATGAAAATTTTACTACTATTGTTTAGCAACGCTGAAATATTATACTTACTAATACAATTCTTTCTTCCATTTGCTTCGTTAGCTAGACCAAGGAAGTATGTTAAATCAAACAGCATGGTTTATAAAAATTACTGGATCCCGAAAGCAGTAACATTTTGTTTCCTCGCTAAACTGATTCGATGCAACAATGATGAATTTTGAAAACCTTCATAATCCTTTTAGCCTTAGGCAACTTATACACAGTTATTTGAATATGATACCCAAATTAGTTTTCAGCGATCCAGGTGAATTTAGATAGGTTCAAACACAAATTGTAGAGGAAAATAATCTCACCGAGAACAACTTGCTGAGAGAGTTGTCAATAGCAACGAAGTATGCTTCAAGCAACATCTCAAGTTGGTTACCTTTTTCGTAATTATTTGAAGAGTTAGTCAAGCTTCCATGTTTGCTTGAAGTGAAATTACTGCTAAATGTCCTCTGCAACTTCTGGATCCCACTAATTGATCTCATAGGTGAAACAGGTGAAGATTTTGATGCCCCTTTGGTATGACCTGAGATATTATTTTGAGATACGTCTCAGATTTCTGTCAGATACATCTCAGCCATGTCGCCATCATCTTCCATAACATATAATTTCATTCCAGAAGCTAAATATAGAGGCAGCAAAGAGGCATTACAAATAGAGGAAAAGGGAGAAAATAGCTTTTACCATCTGAACTCGCTGAGTCAATGAAAGAAGGTGACCTTTGACTCTACGAACACGCTCCAGACTAACAGTATTAATGGATGAAGCCAGATCATCCAAAAGTGGATAAAACTCCATTTCCAGTTCTTTCACCTGTCAAACACAAAGATACTAGTAATACAAACAAATGTGAAAGAAATACCCAAGCTAGACATGGATCAAAACCCAAGGGCACCCCTTATGATTGTAAAAGAGATTTTCACAGTACTACTTTAACAAAAATTTAGATTTAAGTGTGGGGAATTAAGAGAAAACAGAACACTATAAAAATTTTTCCTAGTCAGCTAGCAATCTTAGATTTCACCATACCTGGGCATTGAAAGATATGCAAGTTAATTCCAAAGCCAATTCCCGAGCATTAAATTCAAATGGCAGGTCCTCTGAGAAAGCAAAGAATGAATTTAGTTTTAGTTCCATCAATTCTAGATATCAAATAAAGCATAATCAAGAGTGACAAAATTTGAAAACTGCTCTTAAATGGGAGAAACCATAGAGCTATGAAAGATTCCCATCCCACTTACCTCAAAGCATTAATACAACGACAGCAGGAACTAAACTAGTTGCCTTATAAAAACATTTCTACTTATAAATTGCTTTCTAACATTCATTCGTCACATACAAGAAAAAATCATCACACAAACACTCACCTCTTTTTAAATATAAAATTATATTTTGCTTATAGTTCAGAAACAACCAATAAAGAAAAAAATCATTCTAGAAAATCGTGCTAGTTTACATACCAAGAACAGTTTGATGATCAAATTATAACATAAAGTCTCACATCCTTATTTGTCCGAAGACGTTTGCATAACTCGAATTCATATGGGACCACACATGTATCTAAGGAATTCATCAGGATGACCTCATCAGCCGTGATTATTCATCTACATTGCTCAAGACTAGCCTTCTCTCGTCCTAAAATTGTGGAAGGATAAATGAAGTGTGGGTCCAAAATCCTCAGATCTCTAGAAGGCAATGAGCAATGCCTCATTATAGTACCCTTGTCAAGTTCCATGATAATTGATTCGCCATTCTGATCAATCTTTATCCAAGAGCGACTCCCATGTCCATGACTTCTCTTCTTTAGGCCAGGCAAGCAAAAACCACGATTCACATATGCATCTAAATTAAACCTTCCAATGCCGTAAGGAGAGGCAGATTCTTGAATATCAGAACGTAAACGTTGACCACTTGTTTCTTCCATGCCACTTTAATTTCTCCTCATTTAGATAGGAACTCAGAAATTTGGAAAAAGGCAATGGACCAGTATTCATTAATGGTTTAGACTCCAATTCAGTCATTGAATACATTACATAATAGCAACTATTGTAATAAAAATTTTCCATTTTCTTTATGCATTTCTGATTTGAAACCAGATATTACGGCTGGTCATCACATAATGAAGAATATAAATCTATTATTTGCATCTGATTCTCTCCCAGTCGACACCAATCCTGCCAGCTTTAACAACCTCCAACAACCCAAGAAAACCGTCTTTGACAAGGCTATCTGATATCATAACTAAAATGTACTACTAAACTAGATTGATAATGAAACTAGTACATGGTCAAGTACCACTCCTACTGAAGAAACCAAAATTTATCTGAGATTCTTAACATAGTAATCAAATAATTGAAAAAAAATTAATTTGGATAACTGATGTAAACGGCTATTCATTATAAAACAAACATAAAATACTAGTTACTCAAATAGGTTGCACCGCCCACTTGTGTGAATAATAATATACTGTATATCGGTTAACCACTCAATGCCAAAACAAAATGTAAAAACTTACAGTTGCAATTAATCAACCTTAAACAAAATTTCAACATCCAGCAATCTACCCTTGATTTAAAAAATAATCGCCCCCAAGGAAAACCCATCATTATTTACCATTTATACAAAAACGGCACATTACCTACATAAAACTTAATTCATTTCAAGTACTAAAAATGAATAAACACAGGTGTGAGCAGAAATCAGATAAAAACTAATAAACCCACGTAGCAGAAACGAAAATGGTACCTGCTAAGCTATATTAGCATACTAAATAACCAAAACCATTTCCTCAGGATCGTTTACGCCTAATTCAACATGTAAAGGTAAAAATAACAAATTAACTGAATACCTATAAAACTGAACAGCAGCTAACTGATAGCAAAAAAAACCTATAAAAGACATGGTTTATCAGTATCTTAGTTATGAACTACTGATGGGTTTCTTCTTTTAATAAATAATAAATAGGGCTCCGATTGTGAAACTGAACGTAACATTGATTCATCGCATAGTACTTAAGTATCAAGTTTGTTATTAGAAAGTCGAAACTAAACACGTAAATTCAAAAGTTTCTGAATCCTGAATTCGAAAGTCAAACTGACAAACAGAATGAGAAAAAAATAAAGAAATAAAAAGGTTCCTTCTTTATCCCTAAATAAGAATTCCGCTCATATGTATCAAACCTAAAAATTGGAAAAAGAAAGAAAAAAACAATAAAAGTATTAAGCATCAAAACAATCACATTATATACTATCTAAAATCATCTTTTTTCTTGGCAATGTCACTGGATGTAGGAATATATCATTCCCATTCGATGGTTGATGGAGGCTTTGATGTGATGTCTACAAGGACTCGGTTCACGCCCCTCACACTATTACAAATTTTACGTGCCACATCCTGACGGAACTTGGGCTCAAAATCGTAAGAATCTGCCGTCATTCCATCTTCACTAGTAACGGCTCTTAAAACAACAGCATCAGAAAGCGTTCTTTGATCACCTTGAACTCCAACTGATTTTGCTGGCAAATACACTGCCAAAGCTTGCCAAATTGAATCATAAAGCCCTGCATCCTTGATAGACTGGATGAATATCTCATCAACCTGGCGAGCGACTTCTAATCCATTTCCTTCAGTTACATCACCCTTTACTCGCACGGCAAGCCCCGGTCCAGGGAATGGGTGGCGCTTCAAAAATCCCTCAGGTACATTCAAAATCTTTCCCAGTTGACGAACCTCATCCTTAAACAGAAGTTTGAGCGGTTCAATAAGTTTCAATTTCATGTCCTTTGGAAGCCCTCCAACATTATGATGGCTCTTTATAGTGTGTGAGTGGGTTCTTCCAGAACCAGGAGGTGGGCAAGATTCAATCACATCCGGATACAAAGTTCCTTGGACAAGATAAGCAGGTTTCCTTCCCAACTTCAGCTCCAAATCATGAGCAAATGTATCAAAAACGCTAATAAATTCTTTTCCAATTATCTTCCTTTTCATCTCACCATCTTCAACACCTTTAAGCTTGCTAAGAAATTGTTCTGAAGCATCAACACAAGTGACAGGTAGATGCAGATCCCTTTCAAATGTTTCCATCACATCTTCCCTCTCCTTATACCTCAACAAACCATTGTCAACAAAAACACAATGAAGCCTATCTCCTATCGCCTTATGAACAAGGGTTGCAGCAACTGTGGAATCCACACCCCCTGATAATGCACATATGACATGATCTTCAGGTGCCACGGTATTATGGATCACCTTGATTTCTTCATTAAGAAGATTTTCCATGCTCCAACCACCGGCATGGACTCCACAAACATCAAATAGAAAATACCTTAATGTGTCCATGCCCTCTGGTGAATGAGTCACCTCCGGATGATACTGCAAACCATAGAACCTCTTCTCCCTATTCTCTACTGCCGCAACCGCCCCTTGTTGGCTCCTAGCCACCACTTCAAACCCCTCAGGTAACCGCGAAGTTTCATCTCCGTGGCTCATCCAAACAACTTGATTATCACCAACTCTTTTATTCCCAAAAATACCCGAATTGCTCTCCACAACAATTTCCATGCTCCCATACTCTTGCTTTTCAGCAATTCTAACTTCCCCGCCTAACCTCTGCACTATCAACTGCAGCCCATAACAAATACCAAGCACAAAGCATCCGTTTTTCTGAGCCCACTCCACAAATCCAGATGGAAAAGTAGGGCAGCTCGGAGAGTTAACTGAGTGAGGCCCTCCGGAAAGAATAACCACTTTAGGATTAAGCGAACTAATAGCATCAAGAGTGGAGGTGCCGGATATGCAGAGAGAGGGCACATTGAGAGAACGAATTCGGCGAGTGATGAGATGAGTGTATTGGGAACCATAGTCCAGGATTAGGACCAAATCTGATACTGATGCCATAGAGGTTTCAGAGATGGCTAGGGTTTTTGTTTTTTCAGAGGAAAGCGGAAGAGGAAGAGGCATTGACTGTTCGTTTCACTGTTAGGTTATACTACCTCTGTCTTTTTGAATTCTTTACACCCTAAAAACACAAATACCAACTAATCATCGATACCAATACACAAATAATAATAAACAATTACTAATCCTTTACCCCACTTACTTTTTCACCAATACCAATAAAGAAATAATAATAAACAATTACAAAACTTACTATAAATGGAAATATAAATAACCTAAGAAAACACCTAAAAACGGAGATGTAAACTTATAAAAAAGACGGGGGTAGTATATAATTATCCGAGGTGGCGTGTTGCGGGTAGTCCTAGGAGTAAGCTATTGGATTGCTTAATGGTACCACAAACCCTAGTTATGTAATGCATTATCTTAGTTCTTAACCCACGAACTCAACTTAAGCTTTTTTTCTTTTTTTTGGGAATTTTATAAGTTTTATTATTTTTTTTTTAATATTAATATCCAAAAATTAAATAATAAAATCTTTGGCTAAACCTAAAATAAAAAAACACGGCTTCCTCCTTATTTTTTTTTTTGACAATTAACAAAACATATGCTTCTTCACTTCACTCAACCTTTTCCTTCTTCATTGTTCCGACCCTCATCTGACTACCGCCGCAGTTTCTCCGGCGAGCACAAACCACCGCCGTTTTCCCGTAATCCCTTCTTTCCTTCTTTCTGCTTGCTAGTTTCTTCAGTTTTTTTTCCTTTACCAATTAGTTTCTTCAGTTCTCATAGGCTGTGAAGCCAAGATTTGAAGGTAAGTTTTATGTGAATTTTTCTAATTTATCCCCTTTCTTTCATTGATTGTGTTTACTTTTTTATGAGCTTGATTACTACTAGAATTTTACCCGAACAATGCGCGAGGAGTATTTTATTATTAGTGCGCTAATGAAAATGATGATGGTGAGTTACAATGATTGTTTCAACTTTGTTATATAAAAATATATCAATATTTATTTTTTCAAAACTATTGAAACTATATCCTACTAAATATTTTCAAACTTGTTTAACACTGTACCTTTTTTTTAATTATACTTTTATTTTGAAATTCCATCTATTTTTATATACCTAATTATAACTATATGTAATTACTAACCAGGACTCAAGTATTACAGAGACTTATTAGGAGGATAACTTTCCAACTCAATTCTCTCCATTTATGCATTCAAACAGAAAATTATACTTTAGTCAATAAAAATATAGTACAAAATAAAAAAAATACAGTATAACAATATTAAAATGAAAAAACTGACAACTAAATAAATTAGAATTTGTTAAAATTATAAGTTTTTATACAATCTATCTCGTCTTATAGGTAGAGTTACTGATGAATATTCGACTTGTGGGTATTTACTTCAACGCAACATGAGATAAATAATCCACCTTGTTTTGAGTTGACATTTAATTTGACAATTAAATTTGCTAATATCATGCCTCGTTTTAAAGGCTAAAAAATTCAGAATTTAAATACCCAAAATTAAGTTTTCATATTTTTGTTTCGCGTCAATTTACAAAATTGAAAACTTAACTTTTTAAAGAATATAATAATCTGTAGATTTATCACATTACGTATTCCAATTATGTTTTCCAAAAAATTAGAATTTGATGAATATTTTATCAATTATCTTTCGGATTTTAATTAAAATCCTCCGCTTGAAAAATAAAGTTAAAAAAAATATATTGTATATTCTCTTAAGCTATACAAAGTGAAAACTTTTTGGTATAAAAAATTGATCATGGTGAATTATAGTGTGACTTATTGGTCATTCTATATTTCATGAAGATTGTACGATGTAGAAGTTTTGGGTTTGATTCCTGCTAACAACGTCAATATTAGACGTTCCATTAGTAGTCCCATTATATACAAAATAATAATAAAATCATAAATTGTTTGTATTTAGTCCGATATCAATTTTAAAGGATCACAGTTTACAGATTGACTCCGTTTGAAATTTGCAAAGGGAATTAAGGAAAGGTAAAAAGAAACCAAGGTGGAGATATGAAAGGTAAAAAAGGGGAAGTTCGGAAAATTGTGTACGACTACGATTTTCTTATTTTAGTAATTTGCTATGCAATTATTTTATTGATAATTGCTATACACATTTTTGGAAAACATTTTTAACTAAAATTAAAATCAATTACATAACATTTTTAATTTCTAAAAAAATACATGTAATGATTTGAAAATTCCGGCTCTAAGGTTAGTAAAAGTTAAAAAAATTATAATATAATATCATGCAATATTTTTGGAAATTAATTAATTAATTAATTAATTAATTAAGTGATTATAATATTTATTAAAAAAATTAAGTAAGTATAATTTATCATGTAATATTTTTGGAAATAATTTAATTAATTGAGTGAGTTTAAATTTGAATATTATTAAAAATCATGCTATTACCAAATTGTTTGAAAACCATATATATATATATATGAAGTTACAGTTTCTGAAATTTGCTTCAACGGCCTAATTTTTAATTTTGGGTAATTAACTTTTCTAAGTTAATGTATGTGGGTCTATGAAATTGGGAAGAAATTAGGTGATTACTATTCGTTATTGTCGAATATGAGGCTTAGGAAGTTGATGAAAGCCAAAAATTTTTTATTGAGGAGTCGTTTGGATTAGAGGTTAGGATGAACTGATACTTACTCAACAGCTGCTTCTTAAGTGTTTGGTAAAATAATTTTTTAAAAACTAATAGTTGTTAGAATTTCAAAATTGTTGATGATTCCAACAACGGGTGGATGACTCTATTCATAAACAGCTCAATATTTTTTTTATTAAGAAACATAACTTAAAATTAATAATCAGCTGAATCATTTAATATTTTTTTTTCAAATGTTTCACTACTCTACTTTTATATTATTATTATTATTAGCTAAAATGATGTTTGCTTACATCCTATAATTATTGTCAATATGATTTTATAGTTTGGTACTCGATAATTGTGGAAGTTTAGAAATGACTAATATTTTAATTATTTCTAGCTTTATTTTTACATTTTTTAAATTTATTAGAAATATTTTTAATTCAAAATTTTAAAATTTGAATTTATTTGAAAATATGCACTTGGTGGTCATTTTACATAATAACAGCAACAATTTATTAGTATATTTTTACTAAACACCATTATTCATCAACTACAAACAACAACTATCAGCTACCAACTATCGCAACCGCTATCAGCTGCTAAAACCGCTAAACCAAACATGCCTGAATCAAAGAAAGACTTAATTTTCTGCTTTAACCGAAAATAAAAATCGGCATTGTTGTTAGATAATGAGAAATGAATTGCGGTGATATTGGTTACAAGTGAATTGGCCTTTTAGTTAAAAATAAGAAATTATAAAAAATTGCTTATTGGCAATTTTCAAATGCAATTCTTAATGCTTATAGAAGACATTTGACAAAGCCGAGCTTAAATCCTGTTTTTGCTTGTAATGAATTTGATATGATTTGTAATATGCATAATTAATGGATTTTGGATAAAAAAATAAAAAAAAAATTGACCTTTTTATAAACATGGTTAAATGTAGAGTAAGAAATTATAAAAAAAAATTGCTTATTGACAATTTTCAAATGCAATTTTTAATGCTTGCTTATTCCATTGTTATTATTATAATTTATTGTTTAATTTAATACTACTTTTTCCATAATTTTGAAATACTGTTATTAATTAATTTTACTTTTACATCTCTTATTTGTGATCCATTGGCTTATCTGGCTCCCCATTGAAGAAAATGAAATTACCAGCATTAAATATTTGTTCTTAACATCATAATTTAATTATTTAAAGCATTTGTTGAAGTAATGTTTTAGTTTAACAGACAATAAATAAAATGTTTGAGTTAGCAAAAATTAATTATGAAGAGACAGTCATAAATTCAGATTCGACAGTAGTTTTATACGTTAAAGGTATATATAGTTTCTTATCTGAATAAATAAATAAGAAAGTTATAATTCTATTTAATAAAAGAAAATATAGTAGTCAAGTCAACAGGCACGTGTAAGAATTATGATAATCAGTTACAGAAGATTGATTTAGGTAAGTAGTGAAACGTTAATTAGTTGTTGTTTTTATCCAAAATGGAGAGTAGTTAAGATGACAAATCTCAATAATTAATTAAGTTAAGAACATGCAAAAGGGACAAAAGCATAGGAAGATTCGAAATTTGTAAATGGAAATTTCGTGAGTAAGAACTCTGTATTCTTTCAGATAATGCAAGATTATGTGAGGCTTACCCTTTAAGAAAACGCATATTACTGCCATCAAAGTGAAATGTCAGCACATCATATGGAATCATTCCTCTAATTAGACTCTGAATGCTAACACGAAAAATTAATGAGTTAGGATTGAGTTTTAATGGGTTAATAAAATAATTAACATGATTTGATAAAAACATAACATTATGCACTGATAAACTTTAATTTACAGTTAATATATTTGATCTTATCTTAAAAAAAACATAAGAACAAATATGCATGCTAAGGCATAACCTAGTAACCAGTGCGTTTAAGACCCATGCAATAGATTAGGGTTCGAATCCCCACCCCAATTTAAAAAAAAAATATATATATTAATGAATTAAAATACTAATTAAGGGAATTAAAATGCCACGTAGTAACAAATTTGAAGAACGGAAAAGGTAATTATAATATTTATATATATGCTAATTTTATAAATGAAATAGAGAAATGCTAGTTACAGTTACATGCAAAAGAGAATTATTTGCAAATTAGACTGTCCAACAATCGCTCTATATATAATTGGTAGAATGAGATATATAAATCCCAGTTTATTGATATAAATATATTAAAATAATTTATTTATCATTTTGTCATTATCTTTAACGTAAAATTAAGTTAATTCTTATCAAATCAAATTAATTCCAACTAATCATACAACAATTGTGGACAGTCACTTTTACATGTGACTGTAATAAAATGTGACTACAACAAACATTTCTCGATGGATATTAATCCCTTCGCATCTAAGAACTAAGAAGTAGGAATAAGAAGTTTATTATATAAGAATATTTGTTTTTGACTTTTTTTCAATAAAAAAATAGGATAAAGAAAATGAGAATAAAAAGTCAACCGCATTTAATTTTAATTTTGTGAAAGAGTATTTAACGATTTAACTGATTTAGATGAATGGTTATATGGGAAAGTCTATCGAATATGCAATTAGATCGAGGATAGAAGACAGAATATATATGTTTGTGGGATTACGTGGCTTCCTCTTTTGTTTGTTTGTATTTGGATTTTAAGAATTTTATTGTTTTTGGTAAAATGATAATAAAATGAATGGATATAGTATTTTAATGAGGTTCCTTCCTCTACGGAAAAACAACCATGAAATTGAGGATTCAGAGTTTTGACAGAGATTCCTTCCTCCACGGAAAAGCAACTATGAAATTGATGAGGAGAAGGGGTGAAGATCAATGTGCGAAATTGAAGCAGAGCTTGAAGATGAACACGAAAGACTGGAACTAAACATGAAATCATCAAAGCTTGAGAAGAACTCAATTAATTTCAGGTTATTTAAAGTACAGAGATGACTTTCAGTTTATTGCCAGGAACATGGATAAACCTACCTGAGGCAGGAAAATGATGCAGCAGATGCTATCAATGAGCTTCCAAATAATTACATGTTTAATTCCATAAATAAAAAATCGACCTTCGTCAACAGTATCTTAGCATGCAATACATCTACAGTGGGAAGACCTTCTTGTGCCTAAAATACAATAAGAATGCAAAATACAGTAATGCACATGCGATACCAGTTATAAGTAGAACCCAATTAAATGCAGATGGATAATCGAAAACTGAGGCTGTGAAGTTCATCCCAAATATTCCGGTCACAACAGCGAATATTGTAGTCACAAAAGTTGCGGCAGTGAGAAGCAATTCAAATTGAATCAGCTGATTCTGTACGTTTCCCTGGCCATGATGTATAAGAAAGATGATGATTGAGTATTATCTATGTGTATCTATATTTATTTTTCAATTAAAATGAGAAAAAAGAATCATAAAAAGGCAAGGGTTACCAATAACTTACCAGTTTAATGTTGATCAAATCTTCAGTATCATCAATATACTCTTTCAGCTGCACCATCAATTCAAAAATTAACACAAGGCAGTGTCAGTGTCGCTATAAACTTTTTTTGTATTGTTTAAAAAGGAAACTGGTTTCAAACTACCAAGCATGCATCTTCTCCCCTCCCCCTTCATATGAAAATTTACTACTATTGTTTAGCAACACTGAAATAGTATACTTAGTAATACAATTCTTTCTTCCATTTGCTTGGTTAGCTAGACCAAGAAAGTATGTTAAATCAAACAGCATGGTTTTTCAAAATTACTGGATCCCGAAAGCAGTAACATTTTGTTTCCTCGCTAAACTGATTCGCTGCAACAATGACGAATTTTGAAAACCCTCATTAATCCTTTCAGCCTTAGGCAACTTATACACAGTTATTTGCATATGATACCAAATTTATTTTTCAGCGATCCAGGTGAATTTAGATAGGTTCAAACATGGGGGGAGGGGGTGGCATGGTGGTAGCGCATTGGAGAAGTGGCCCAAGAGACGTAGGTTCGAAGCTCGGTGGAGTCAACAAGTAGAAAGAAGGTCCCCTCCCCTTTGGGTGCGTGAGTTGTGTGTGCGCGTGTATACCTTTGTCAAAAAAAAAAGATAGGTTCAAACACAAATTGTAGAGAAAACAAATCTCACCGAGAACAACTTGCTGAGAGAGTTGTCAATAGCAATGAAGTATGCTTCAAGCAACATCTCAAGTTGGTCAACTTTTTCGTAATTATGTGAAGAGCTCGTCAAGCTTCCATGTTTGCTTGAAGTTAAAATACTGCTAAATGTCCTCTGCAATTTCTGGATCCCGCTAATTGATGTCATAGGTGAAACAGGTGCAGATTTTGATGCCCCTTTGGTCTCACCTGAGATATTATTTTGATAATACAACTCACCAAGTGCACAAGCTTCCTCCCTCTGTTTCTTTTCTGTTAGATACATCTCAGCCATGTCGCCATCATCTTCCATGAGATGTTCTATCTCATCATGAACCTATAATTTCATTACAGAAGCTAAATATAGAGGCCACAAAGAGGTATTACAAAAAGGGGGAAAAGGGAGAAAATAGTTTTTACCTTCTGAACTCGCTGAGTCAACGCAAGGAGGTGACCTTTGACTCTACGAACACGTTCCAGATTAACAGTATTAATGGATGAAGTCAGATCATCCAAAAGTGGATAAAGATCCATTTCCAGTTCTTTCACCTGTCAAACACAAAAATATGTATGTAATACAAACAAATGTGAAAGAAATACGGAATTTGGACATGGATCAAAAGCCCAGGGCACCCCTTATGATTGTAAAAGAGATTTTCATTCAGTACTACATTAACAAAATTTAAATTTAAGGTGGGGGGATTAAGAGAAAATAGAACACTATTAATGTTTTTCTAGTCAGCTAGCAATCTTAGATTTCAACTTACCTGAGCATCGAAAGATATGCAAGCTAATTCCAAAGCCAATTCCAGAGCTTTAAATTCAAATGGCAAATCCTCTGAGAAAGCAAAGAATGACTTTAGTATTCGTTCCATCAATTATAGATATCAAATCAAGCATAATCAAGAATGACAAAATTTAACAACTGCTCTTAAGCGGGAGAAACGATAGAGCTATGAAAGATTCCCATCCTACTTACCTCAAAGCATTAATAAAAACATTTCTACTTTAAATTGCTACTTTAAATTTCTACTTTAAATTGCTTTCTAACATTAATACAATGACAGCAAGAACTAAACTAGTAGCTTATAAAAACATTTCTACTTAAATTGCTTTCTAACATTCATTCGTCACATACAAGAAAAAATCAACATACTCATCAACAATCATCACACAAAGACTCACCTCTTTTTAAATATAAATTATATTTTGCTTATAGCTCAGAAACAACCAATAAAGAAAACAATCATTCTGGAAACTTGTGCTAGTTTACATACCAAGAAGGCAGGAACAGTTTGAAGATCAAATTATTAATAACATAAATAAAGTCTCATATTTACCAGCTTGATCTTTATTTCTCTGAAGACGTTTGCATAACTCGGATTCATATTGGACCACACATGCATCTAAGGAATTCATCAGGATGACCTCATCAGCCGTGATTATACATCTAATTTGCTCAAGACCAACAACTATAGCCTTCTCTCGTCCTAAAATTGTGGAAGGATAAATGAAAAGTGGGTCCAAAAGCCTCAGATCTCTAGAAGGCAATGAGCAATGCCTCATTATAGTACCCTTGTCAAGTTCCATAATAATTGATTCGCCATTCTGATCAATCTTTATCCAAGACCGACTCCCATGTCCATGACTTCTCTTCTTGAGACCAGGCAAGCTAGAACCACGATTGACATGTGCATCTAAATTAAGAATTCCGATGCCATGAGAAAAGGCAGATTCTTGAATATCAGAACGTAAACGTTGACCACTTGTTTCTTCCATGCCACTTTGATTTTTCCTCATTTAGGTAGGAACTCAGAAATTGGCAAAGAGGCAATGGACCAGTATTCATTAATGGTTTCGCCTCCAATTCAGTCATTGAATACATTACATATAGCAACTATTGTAATAAAAATTATCCATTTTCTTTATGCATTTCTGAGTTGAAACCAGATATTACTGCAGTTCCCTAATGAAGAACATAAATTTATCATTTGCATCTGTTTCTCTCCCAGTCAACACCAATCCTGCGAGCTGCAATAACCTCCAACAACCCAAGAAACCCGTCTTTGACAACCCTACCTCTTTTTTTTTCCCCCAAATTGACAATCCTACCTGATATCATAACTAAAATGTATTAAACCCAACTGATAATGGAACTAGTAGATAGTCAAATACCACTACTACAGAAGAAACTAAAATTTATCTGAGGTTCTCATCACAGTAATCAAATAAATAAATAAAAATTAACAAACATAAAATACTAGTTACTCAAAAACGTTGTGCCGCCCACTTGTTTGATTAAGATATCTCGGTTTAACCACTCAATGCCAAAACAAAATATAAAAAACTTAAACATATGCAATTACTCCACCTTGAACAAAATTTCAACATCCAGTAATCTACCCCTTGAATTAAAAAATAATCATCCCCCAAGAAAAAACCCATCATTAATTTACCATTTACATAAAAATGGCACATTACCCATAAATCATTTGATTCATTTCAAATACTACGAATGAATAAACACAAGTGGAAGCAGAAATCAGATAAAAACTAATAAACCCACGTAGCAGAAACGAAAATGGTACCTGTTGGAAGCAAATAAAAAAGAACGATTCAGATTTCGGAACAAACAGGAGAGAGATAGCAGAGTACAGAGACGTATGAAGAAAGACGGCAGATAGAAACTCCCAGAGTAGAACCAAATAAAATCTGAGGTTTTATGCAGTTGACATGAATACAATGGTTTAGATTAGTTTATCCATACATTTCAGGATCCTACAAATGTTTTTGGTTTCTAGTTTTATCTTCATCTTACCATTCTAGTGTCAGTGTCAAGTTGCGTGATTTATTATAGATCTCCAACGACTGAATGGACAATTATTGTTGGGGTAAAAATTTATTTACTCCCTCCATTTTTATAATATTAATATTTAGTCCTTATATTTTATTTCTGTGTAATAAGAAGCCTTTTCTGTCTAAAATCTCTTTAATAATTCAATTCTACTGTATTAATTTAAACATTTTATAAGATTCTTCCAAAAACCCCACTTTATAAGATTATCAACTTTTTAAATCAATAAAATATTATCTTTTAATTAAACTTAAACAAAATACATAAAACTTTTTAACTATATTCTCAAAATGTATAGACTAAATAAAATTACATAAAATCAAAGGATTAAATAATTTTTTCTCCCAAAGATAAGTTTTTCAATTAATATGATGAAGAATTGCTATAATTGTTCAACCCATAAAATTGAGCACAACCATTACAATAATTGTTCAACACATTTGTATGATGATAAAATTTGTACATTACTGCCTAGGGGTTTTCCCTTTTGCAATGATAATAATATTATCGGATAAATTATTCGAACTAGTTATGGATTCGGATGCTTAGATTGTGTTGATGCTATCATTAATCCCAGTTAGGAAGAGTATTCAAGTTTGATCTCCTTCTTCTTCAAAAAAAAAAAAAATTGTCTAGATATTGTTTAGCCAATATGTGTGCTAACTCATTATGCACTCTAGGGGTAAATTACACTAGAAGGCTATAAACTTTAGGGATGTAACAAACAAGGGTCTAAATTTTAAAATAATGTAACACTTTGGGGTATGATGATGGATTATTAACCCGAGTTTCGTCGAAAAACATACTTAGTTGCTAAATCGAAAAATTATGTAACAATGCGCATTAGACAAATTTAGAAAAATAATTTTTACCCCGATAGTAAATTTTAAAATGTCTAAAGGGTTAAAAGATTTCATAAAAACCTAAAACCAGACTAATCAGATTTTTTTATGGTTGCAAAACTAACAAGACAGTATCATCATTTAGCGGTTTTGGTAATGGCGACCTTGTAAAATTCAGGAACTTAGCCATCATACTAACACTCACTATATGTTTTCATGCGTTAATTAAACATCTTTCATGCGTTAATTGGATACTTTGATAGAATCCAGCTTTTGATTTTCGTAAAATCTTTTATTCCTTGAGGAAAAATAAAATATATAATACACTAAAAGGAGGGTGTGTTGAGCACCGTTCATCCCCTTTGTGAGATGAAACCGCGCAGTTTCATATACAATTTAGCTTTTTGAGTTATTCTCTTCATAAAGACCCGCTGCTCATCTTCCTTCATATCGCACCGCTTCCCTTTCCGTTTGTCTCTCAATTTCTTGCTTCTCCTCTATTCTATTTCCATTTGCAATATTAATGTCTTCACGATCTTCAGGCTTTCTATTTATGGATGTCTCTTTCCACATCTTCAACCATTCACTTCATGGGAAGCCATAGAGTTTCTGGTATGTCTCAAATTCTTGTTCTATTCTTTTATGTTTTCTAATCTCGTAATTTCAATTTCATTTGCATGAAATCAATTTTTTTAGTTTGATTTTTCGGTACATTCAATTTCCCTAATCATAGTCGGGTTGTTTTTTGTATTTTCATTACCTTCATAATTTAGTGTGCTATGTTTTTAGTGAAGTTTATATTTCGAGGGATAATGCGAGATTAAGAGATATGAAATAAAAAAATTAAAACTATTAATATAAAATACATTATTAGAAAATAGTGACGAACGCAGAATCGAATGGTTGGGGGCTGTGTCTTATAATTATTGGGGGTCTGAAAAAAATTTTGAAAAAAAAAAGAAAAAAGCAAGGAATTTAAAAATAATAATAAAAATTGGGGGGGGGGGGGTGTTGGACCACTACTGCCCGCCTCGTCCGTCCCTGTTAGGAGAAAGGAAAAATAACTTATTGATGTGTTATTATTTTATTAAATAGGTGGGTGTATAAATGATGTGATCTACATAAGAATTTCTCCTGCAGGTAATTCATAATTTAAGCCTTCTTGCATTTCCTCTGAATGCCCAGGTTTGAATCCTACTACGGCTTTTATATTACAATTCTATCTTCTCTTTTAAATGATTTTTTTTTTTCTTTAATAAAATCAAGTTGCTTTAATATATTTTATAATATCAATATTATTTTATTTTTATAATAAATTTAATAGAAGATATAATTTTATTTATAAATTCGTAAAAAAATATATTTTATGATAATTGTTAAGGCTAATCAATTAGCTTATAATAAGCCCAAGAAGATAGCCTAATGGTAAGATACTTCTTTCATAAGACTGAAGTTATGCTAGAAATAGAGTATCTATGTAAAAAAAAAAAAAAAAATTAGTTTATAATAAAAAATATCTATTATTAGAACATTAAAATTGCAAATCTTAATATTAGAGATTAAGATGTGGATTTAGAATTTGTTAAAAAAAAAAAATTTCCCCCTCAAATTTGTAAATAAATTTTTCTTACTCTTTCCTTCGCTATCAATTATATCGCTCGATTTTCAGCTTACTGTCAAAATTTCAGGTACTTTTATTACAAGGAATTCAATTTGAGCGTCGGTGCAATAGCTCTTGAAGATTAAAGTTAACAGACTTGCTTTTTGCCATATTTGTAGACAGATTAAGTTTATGTAGCGATGTTGAAATGATATTTTTATGCAATTTAGCTTTTAGAATGTAAAGTAATATCTCATACCTTAAGATTTTAAATTTTGTTCTGTTTTTCTTATTATTTTTGCAATGTCAATAAATTACCCCAAGTGAAGAGCGGTTGAACTTCCTAGTTTTTAATAAAACTGGGTCCTATCAGGATTTTCTTGTAGTTGAAGACAGAATCAATTGGAATTGTAAAATTGATTTCAAAATTTTTTGAAGTGCGTTTCGTTGCAAAAATTATTTTTCAAAATTTGTCTGCCGCGTATTGTTACATAGTTTTTTAACGGGGTAACCACATATATTCTTTTAACGAAACTCAGTCAACAATTCGTCGTCAGACTCCAAAGTGTTATATAGTTTTAAATTTTAGACTTTTTATGTTACACTTTAAAGTTTAACCCCCTAAAATATTACAATTTCTTAAAATTTAGACCCCTCCAATATAATTTACCCTGCATTCTAGTAATATAAAGATATAAAACATGTACAGCAAAAAGGCAACAAATGCTCTAATATTTTCAATTATATCAGTAAGCTGATATTTGATTGAGGCATTCCCTTGGACTGCTTCGGCTATCGTTTTGGAATCTGTTTCCACTCTTCAATTTTGCCATCGTCAGAAAAAACTTCGATCAACCTTTCTCAAGCTGCTTTAACTTCAGTATTGGGGCAGAAGTAACGATCGAATATTTCATTATATCAAATTATTGTGTCTGTCTACGAAATAATTGTATAATAATGCAACTAAAACACTAACTGCGTAATGTGCAAAAATATTTTACAAATAATCTAAAATTATTTGAGCAATAAAAGTCATGAAATATGTAATTTAGTGTAAAAAAACTCCAATTTTTATTTATGATGAAAAATTTTATTTAAATTTTAGAAAAGTTATTTAAAAAAAAAAACCTCCTCCATATCCTTTCCCATTTTCTTATGAAAAAAAAAAAATTTATGAAGGAATTTATGAAAATTTTTTAAAGAGATTTTAAAAAAATATTAATGATATTAAGTATAGTGTAAGAACATAGTGAAAAATACAGACGAAATTATATATTAAGCAACTAAGTTTTAAATATTTCTTGAAGAACTAATATTAATAATAGTAGTAAAATGTTTTTTAGAGAAAATATAATATAATAATAAAATAGTAGTTCCTTCGGAAAAAAAAAAAAACAGTAGTAGTTATTGAACGAATGAAAATAACTACAGTAATGTAAATAAGCTTAACTGACTCTACCTTAATAAAATCAATCAATAAGTAAGCAATCACAAAAAAAATATGGACATGGCAGAAAATGATAGGAGAAGCTTAAGATTCTAAATATAGAATCAAAGCAGTCTATTCCTCCTTGGAGTGAAGGTAGTTACAGATGGCGCGAAAGTTTGTTACAAAAAAAAAAAAAAAATCCCAATTTCTCGCATCCTCTCCTCGTAGTTAGATTCGCCTACCTCCATTTCCCAATTTATTTGTTTTTTTCTTTTTCATTTTGTGGCTGAATAATTTTTTCTTTCTTTTAAATAAACAAATAGCAATCAGAATTCGTGTCTTAGATATTTTTTTTTTTATTTCCCTTTTCAAAGTCAATTCAAATCCTGTAATTTAGGTTTGTTTTATTGTATTTAGGGGTTTTGCTGAAACCATTATATATATATATTTTTTTTTTCTTCTTAATTTTGACTCATTTAACCGTATTTGTATGGATTGAGGGTGGTTTCCACCGCAGGAGAAGCTCTGGAATGCCGGTGAAATTCCGGCAACCATTTTCCAGGATTCTCCACCGGTCGACACCATCTGGCTCTATAAAGGTATCTCATTATCTTTAAACCATATATAATAATTATCCTTCATTTTATTATGTTTGATTTCTATTTGTCTGTAATGAGAAAATTTTTTAATTATATGGAAGAACAGAAATTGAAAAACTGAGAAGGATTGGATATTATTTTGTGTTCTCAGTTTAAATGGGATTGGAAGGTAGGCGTGGAAACGATAAATCCAAATCAATTGCGAAAAATTCAAAACATAAAGGCAATGGTGAAAATTTAGATCAAAATGAAGATGAGGAAATTTTTTATGAAGATGGAAAAGGAGATGATGATTTAGACGATTCCTTATCTGAAAAAAGTTGTTCTGTCCATTCAACACTGTCTTTGAAATTGCCTTCTTCGTATAATGATGATTCAGTTTCGGGATCTTCTTATTCATCAGCTGCATCTCCATCGAAAAAGAACAATAGTAAAGAAGGTGGTTTTCCTACAATAAATAATCATCATTGTGACAATGGTGGGGTTTCGCGGGATAAGTCTTCCAAATCTACAGCTTCAGGAAGCAGCTCTTTAGAGTCAGTAACATTTCCAGTATATAAGCCGCATTTAGCCCCTCTTATGCAATCCCCTCCTCCACAAGTTATGGATAGAACAGGTGAAGGATATGATCCTTTTAGGATTCCATCTGCTGTTTTTGAACAATCTGTGGGAGAAGTTGATTGGAGTGTTGCTTCTAATGAATCGTTATTTAGCCTTCATTTAGGAAATGCTAGTTTTTCCTCTCCCTTTTCAGATACTCTTCTTTCAGCTAATACAGAGGGAAGTAGCGAAAAACCATCCATGGAGAAAAATTTGAATAGAAAGAAGAACAATAAGAATTGTGATACGAGTACGGTAAATGAAGTAGCAGATGAAATTGTACCCACCACTGAAGACGCAATAATTGAAGCTAATGGAGAAGAAGATCAAAAAGAGGAAATCGCGATACCGAAGCCTAATGCTGAAGTAGGCATGAAAAAAACTACTGTCAAATGGAAATCTAAAGTCACTTCACATAAATCAAAAGCAACTGGAATTCCCGAAAACTTGGATGGAAATAGCGAGAGTGCACCTTCATTTGCATATCCAGTGTAAGTACTGTCATTATCTATTCTTATGAATTACACGGTGCATATGTACAGATTGAGGAACATATATTTTATTTATTGCAGGAAAAAGAAGAAGTGTGCATGTTCTTCATTCTATTGCTCGAATTGTAGCCTGGCGTACTGTTCTAATTGTAGCTGTGCAAGCTGCTACTGTTCAAACTGCAGCTGGGCATTTTGCTATTGTTGGAACTGTACCAAAAGAAGATGGTGTTTGTGTGGATGTTGTCAACCTTCTGAATTGTATGTTTCTTACTATTACTATCTTAAACATTTCCTTATAAATGTTCAATTTTAGTTGCTCAACAAATTTATGTATTTTGAGTTGTTCTGCAGTTTATCAGGTGAGTTAAGATCTTCACCAAATATAGTTGATAGGGGGCAGTCACCAATAGCTCCGGAAGCACGTACCAAATCAACTTCCAAAAGATCAAGTTGCTGCTGCTGCTTCAGTTGTAGCTGGTTGAATTGTTTTTCATGTTTGGGGTCAGAATCGGGTAGTTGTTGTTCATGCTGTTCGCGGAGTTGCTTTTCATGTCGATCTTGCAGTTGTTGTTCATGCTTTTCGCGGAGTTGCTTTTCATGTCGAACTTGCAGTTGTTGTTCATGCTTTTCGCGGAGTTGCTTTTCATGTCGATCTTGCAGTTGTTGTTCATGCTTTTTGCGGAGTTGCTTTTCATGTCGATCTTGCAGTTGTTGTTCATGCTTTTCGCGGGGCTGTTTTCGATGTCATTCTTGCAGTAGTTGTTGTTCATGTCAAACTTGTAGAAGTTGTTCTTCCTGTCTTCCTTCTAGCTGTTGTTCTTCGTGCCGTCGGTGTAGATTTTCTTCGTGTTGCCGATCAAAGTGTTGTTCTTCAAGTAAATGTTGTAGTTTTTCTTGTTCATCATGTTGCCCATTTGAATCGATCTCTTGTCGGGTGTGTACAAGTTGTTCAATATGTCCACCTTGGAGTTTTTCATGTTACCCATGGAGAGGTTCCTTTTGTCGAGGACATTGTTGTTGTGGTCCCAAAAGGTATTGCTCTTGCCACCGTTCTCAAGGAGATATCGATGACCCCTGAAACAATTCTCTTCTTCAATTTGAGCCCCCATTTTGAGCAAATTTCAGGGCATTTTTTTCATAGATATTGTAATTGAATGAAAATCAAGTTGGAAAATATCTGAACGATAATAGATAAATGTAGTGGTGTAGATTTTTTTACTCTAATATATATATATATTGTCAAAGTAAATACTTGTTTTATTATGTGTGTTGATTTGATTCATAAATTCCGGTCTTCTAATTGAGAATTCGCGATGATACTCGTACAATTACACCTGGAACCTTGTGGGCTATTTTAGTAAAAACGTTGGCTAAATAATCTTTAGATTTTTTTTTTTTGAAAAAAATATTATTATTTATAAAAAAAACAAATATGATATTAAATAATCTATATTACTTGGAACTTAATATAAATATTCATTGTAGTTTGTAAACCACCATTACTCGAGTCAAAAATTTCCCAAATAATTATTGGCATCGCAATGAATGGATGAACAATGTGAGAGGATTCTTTATTCCCATAAAAGGGATGATTGTCTTTCTAATTCTATCTAGGGTGATGACAGGGGTAGGGTAGTGATCGGGTCTTCTTTTTAATTTGTTAAAAATATATATTTTTTCTTTATAAATTAGAATAATTTTATCGATGTGATATAATGTAGCCATAAAATGATAATTTTCTGTAAATTTCAATATTTTTAACCTATTTTATTTACATTATAGTTGTAAAAACTGAAGGTTTAAATGATTCTATACAAAATTTGCAATAATAAATAAGTCAATTTATATTTAAAATAGAATCTAATTGTACTCTGTAAAATATACATTTGGACATGTAAATAATTTTTTAAGTATTATATATAGACTTGTAAATCCTAACTGCTTGAAGCATTTGTGCCATATTGGGATAATGCATAATGCGATAGCTTCTTCATATCTTTCAAATTAATTAAAAAGAAAAACCAAAAATTCTATCAATAGAAATCACATAACATGCTATCAAATACAGATTTGAAGATATCAAACAATCATTACAATAGAATGACTGAATAGGCGATGAAGAGCAGCTATACTATACCTCTGTTGATAAAGCCATATAGTACAAGCATGGTTGAGATCTGAAATGTAGCGCAAGTTGGGAGTGATCCTCGTATATGCTAAAACCTCTATAAATTTATACTATTGACATTATGATATTTTATTATTTTATATAGGTATTAATTAACTGATAAATTAATATTTATTAATTTAAAAAAATTATAATTAATTAAAATGAAATTTTAATTACATGAAAAAAAAAGGTTAATTTCGAAATATCATAGCTTAGAAAAAATTGTGAATACTATCCTTCATTTCAAAATAATGTTAATGATAAAATTGGAGACGATACAGTTGCACGTAATGAAGCACTTATCCCATCCAGAACTATTCACAATTTTTTTTTGTAGATTTAAATTTTAAGAAAAAACAATATAATTATTCACACACTCATGAGGTGAGACTTGTAAGATGTCACTGGATAAGTTGAACTAACACTGCTTAGCCAGGGGCGGCCTTAGGTATAGGCAGGTAAGGCCTATGCCTAGGGCTCCAAATCTGAAGGGTCCCACTTATAATTATAATTTTATATTAGTCTATGACCTCTAATTATAATTATAATTTTATATTAGTCTAGGGCCTCAAAATTTATAAGGCCGGTCATGTGCTTAGCTTACTGTTGAAGGCCTTCTCTACCCTTGCCCACCTCCTTATCTTAAGGGTTTAGAGAGTATTAATTTATGGAGTGTGAATTTAAAGTGGTTGTTATACAGCAAGATGATAACATACCTAAACTGAGCAAATCTTTACCACCCCGGAATAAGGAATTATCCTGCAAAAATTTAAAATCATTCGAACCGAAAATCTCAATCTTAACCTTATTAATCTTTCATAATGCCAATATTGACCTTCTCATTCCTGTCATTCCGCAGCGATGAATCTCTCGCAGTTCCTCTCATTTCTCTAATCTGACCTCTCAATCCGTTAACCGCCAAAGCTCAACTTTCCGCCGGTCATACTCATTGGAATGCTCAGTTCTTTCCTTCTCTCATTTCTTCTGTCTCGTATCTTTTTATCGGTATGTATTTTCTCTTTCTCAATCCTCAGTTTCATTGATCAAATTAAATGGTTTGTTCATATCTTTGCTACAATTTTTTAATCTTCTGATTTCTTTAAAGAAATACTTTGATTGATAACACATTGATATTGTTTAAGAAAATATTGATGAAAACCTTAAATTGAAATATGTGTGATTAATTACTTCAAATTGTATCAATTTTTAGGGGAAATTCGGTAGGTTAATTTTATTTGGCATATAATAGAATCATGAGTAATGTGCATTAATGTTAATTGTATTAATAATTGCTGCTGTCAATTTATAAATAAAGAAAGAATGATCCTCTTGTAAATTTCTTTATAGTTTGATTTTGCTGTTGCATATCTGATATAATTTTCTTAATTCCATTCTTCAAGATGGAGGCATATGTAATCACTGTGTGGCACATTGATAACACATTGAAATTGTTTCTTACGTTTTGTTCTGTTCTTTCTTCCGCTTCTCTCTCTCTCTCTCTCTCTCTCTCTTCAATGTCTCTTTCTTCTTCACGTTATTTTTCTTCAAAATTAACGAAGAAAAACGCATCCTTGTTCGTCAATTTGGATTGAAGAAAAGGGGATTCTTCGAAAAAGAGGTATTGTTCTTTGTTTGTTTTTTCGGATTTCTGCATTTTTGTTGCGTCTTCTTTGTTGGGTATTGTATTCTTAATGATTCTTTGTTGATTTCTAAACTAAATCGTGTTCTTGTTAATGTTCTTCCTTTGATTTTGTTTCAACTGAATATTTCCCCCTTTGGTTCTGAGGTTAATTGGATTGAAAATTTCTAGGGTTTCTTGCTTTTGTGTTTCTGTAATGTTCGTTTAAACTTTTTAGGAATTTTAATTCAAGTTCTTTAGTTCCTTGAAGTTTTATTTGAAATTTTTTCAATTTATTTCTCGGTATTTGTTTCTTCCTCAGAAATTTCAGTTCTTTTGTTCAATTTTTCAGTTCTCAGAAATTTTCTCATAAAAGTTTGAGTCTTTTCTTTTGTTTGAAACTTTCAATTTTCTTCTTTCTTTTCGTTCTGAAAATCGAAAATCATATTGGTGTTTGTGATTCTCCCTGTTATTGTTCTTCAACATCATCATAATAATTTGGTGTCTCTAATGAATAATTCTTTTGTATCTTTGTTTCAGAGTCTGTGTTCTTCAAGTTGAATTCTTGATTTCTTTTATAGAAATCATTATAATCAAAAATCAAATTCTCTTTCAACTTGTAGACTCAGGTTTGTATAATTCACCTGCACATTTGAGTAATTCATGTTAATATTCTCAGGTTGTAAGGGTTTTCAGATATACGGTGATTGAGTGATTCTCATCTTGTTTAATTCTTTTTGACGATTCTCGCCACGTTTGATTTTCACAATGCTTGAGTAATTCGCGTTGGTATATCAATTTCAGAGAGTAATTCTCTTCTTTGAATATATTATGAAATTTACTTTTCAATTTTGTCTCTTTTCCTTCCAAGATCAATCAATTTGCTTGAGTAATTCGCTTTCAATTTGAATCTTTGGTCTATATAAATGACCAATTGAAAAGAAGACTACTCAAATTGCTATTGGATTAGTTGCTGTGATGGTTTGTGTTAAGACTTGAGAATTCAAAATTGAGAACAATATGGAAGTTGAGGTTGTGGCTTCTGGAATGAAGGAGAGTTGTTGCTGGTTCTCGAACTGCAGTTCTCAGTTTTTTTTTTTGAGAAAGTCGAACTGCAGTTTGTTGATGTTGCTTGTGGTTTTCATTTGAAGTTTTTAGTTGAGCTTTATGCGGTTTTCATTTGAAGTTTTTAGTTGAGTTTGATACACAAACAGGAATTTTCAAATTGATTATGTAACCCTGTGGTGTGTGATATCAAACATTTGATGAAGTTTTGCAATAGCATTCATGGTGGGCTGAACAAGCAGGTGGCTGAGAGTGTTGCCAAAGAATTTTGCTACAACCATTGTAAGGCCTACTGGACATCATGCTGAACATAATAAGACTGAGATTTTGTCTATTCAACAACGTAGTTATATGGGGTTTACATCTGAGTCTTGTAAGCAAGAGTTTTTATGAGCATTTGTACTCTGTTTTTTATTTGTTGGTTATAACTGTTTTCACGTTAAGCTTTGCATTTCCTTGCTACATGCTACCTTGAGGGAGGAGGGAAAGGGGGGGGGGGGTAATAATATGCCTGTACAAAATCGGGCCCACCCAATATAACCTGACAAAATCAATGTATAGCCCACCATGCAAATTTCAGACCTTATCAAACCCAACGCAAGCATCAATTAAAAAAAAAGGGTTAAAATGAAGGAAAAGTGAAAAGTTGCAACTCGGGTTCACTAGGTGGAACCCAATTTTGAACAGTCCTAGGTAATAGAGTATAAGTGTGTATAATACAATATATGTAGGTATAGGCTAGTTAGTATATAACTTGACTAACTAGTATAAATTGTAATAGTATGGGATTTTAAACTTACTTGGTATTCTACCCAATTCTGTATCAAAAGTCTAATACAGGTTTGTTTCAATTTTGAATGCAATTTTTTTTTTCATTCTAATTTGTGTTTTGATTTTGCAATGCTCATCCTCTTATTTCCTCCATTTCAGTAGCTTACCATTTTCATTTATCTTTCTCCACATTTCATCTCTCTTTTAGATCGTAAATCGCAATCTGTGCCACATGGAGCTGAAAGAAGCACGAGCCTTAGAATCTTAACTGATACCGATTTATCCTCCAAAAACTCAGACAGATCGGAAGGAATAGAGAGAAAAACAAGAGATAAAGAGCTCTTCGTACTGTTCTCCCTGAAGGTGAGTATTCTTTTTGGTTCCTTTTTTTTATGATTTAATGCTTTGGAATTTTTTTAATTGTAGTGATTTTTCGGTTTTTGAAAGTATTTTGATGAGCTTTGATGTTGATTTGAATTGGATATGATTAAGAGTCAGTGTTATTGTGCAATTTGAAACAAATTCTCCCTTTAACCCTAACTTTTCCAACCCTTTTTTGTTTTGGAAAGGGGTAGATTTGAAGTGCTATGTGTTGATTGGTTGAGGTTGTTATAACTTCATTTATTGGAGTGATAAAGATAAAAATATGCAGTGTTAGATTTTATTCCATTGAATTTGAACCTCAATGCAGTTCAGTCCGATGTTCAAAGCCAACTTCTTGTTAAGCATTTCACCTCTCATCAATGATTCAATTTTTTATTAGCTCTTAGGAACAGAAAAAATTTAAATAGTTTCTTTTCCCTCTAAAAAACTATTGTGGTTTTCTGTTAATTGCTCATGTTTTGCTTGTGAAATGTCCAGCAAGCTTTCAATTTTAGTTTTCATCCAAGTTTTGATTTTAAAGGTTTAAACTTGATTTCTATTTTAAGAAAAGCCTCTCCATTTTTGAGTTTTCTCTAAACTTTCTGTTTCAAGTGTCTCTTTTGAAGATTAAAGCTCAATTTTCAATCATGTTATTGACATCTGCTTTCTTGTTTGCATTATATTCTAATATCAATCATGTGGTCTGTTTTTTTTATCAAAAACTATTATAAATGAAACCTTGATTATATTGTGTTTTGATTACTTTGATGGAGTAAAATTAGAGAGAAATATGAAAAATTGAGAATTCTATTGTAAATGATAGCTACGAATATTTTAGAAATGGAGAAGGCAAAGGAAGAAAAGCAAGTCCACATGATAAAGCCCGCAGATCCACCAACGGACAGGCCTGTTCGTGTTTACGCTGACGGAATCTATGATCTCTTCCACTTTGGTCATGCCCGTTCACTTGAGCAAGCCAAGAAGCTGTAATCATCTCTTTTCCATTGCAATTCCATATTTTTATTATCTTATAAATTGCCTGCGTTAAATTCTTTCCATTTCTATTGTATCCAACTTCATTTACTTTGAATTAATAACAGAGAATTTTGGTTCAACATGAGTTCGGGATTTGCCAAAAATGCATAATTTAGCTTTTTTTTATTTTTTTTTTCAATGCTTGTGGGGCTCTTGGAAGTTCTTTTTTTCGCTCGGAAAATATGACTCTCAATGCTTATTGTTGTATCTATTGTGTTTCAATATTATTGTTATTGTTTCAATTGCTGTTGATAATTACAGGTTTCCAAATACTTACCTATTGGTTGGATGCTGCAATGATGAAATCACCCGTAAGTTCAAAGGAAAAACTGTCATGACTGACAAGGAAAGATATGAATCTCTTCGTCATTGCAGGTTTGTTATGTTTGTGCCTAGTTTATGTTGAAAACAATTATTGTGGTTTAGAGCTAGGATTCATTAAGCATAATGTCTAAGATGGTATAGTTAGGTTTCCTGAATCCATAGTACACGTGTAAAACTTATTTAAATTGCTTCACATTTCCCATTGCTCTGTATATCTTTTTTATACCTCAGCTGAGGTAGGGAATTTAAATAATTTGGATCTCATCTAAAATCAAAATCCACAAGTTATCGCTTCATGTTATTTCTGGAAAAGTTTGATGGTTTAATTTTCAAGATTCTAATAGTCAAACTTCTCCATATTGATATCTTCTATCTGCATTCCGGTAGTTATTGGTGACTTTTTTTCTTTTAAAGTCCTTATTCTACTGGCACTTTCTATAAAGGCAGTAACATTGTTTTTCAAGGTGCATGAGAAAATGCTTGATTTTGTGATAATTGCAGATGGGTTGATGAAGTGATCCCTGATGCTCCTTGGGTGGTCACACAAGAGTTCCTTGACAAACATCAAATAGACTATGTGGCCCATGACGCCCTTCCGTATGGTTCATCTGACTAATTTTTTTTCCCATTCTATTATTATCCAGGTTTTGTAAAATCTCTTGCTCAAATTATCATTTGTGGTCAAGAATTGATAACTGATAGATGAAAATCTTAAAATTTATGTTGATTTGGGGGAATTTCGTGCAAATTGAAATCATTGTCTATCTTTTAGTATATGTATAAAAGTTCCAACATTAAGTTGTGTTTTCCGATAGTTTAATTGGTTCACTTTTGTTTTTATTTGCACGGTTGCTAGTTATTTGGACAGTTCTTTTATATAGTGTCTTATGTTATTTACATTCATATGGATTTAGAATGTCGCCATCTATTTTCTTTTCCCTGTTCTTTTGGTCTAAAGTTAAGTTCTCTATGTTAATGTGAAGTGTTAGTTATTTTCTATATGTTTTTCCTCTGGATTTATTTTAAATTTTATTTGAGCACCCGCACCCTATGTCCTTTAATATGTTAACTGGGTTCTATTTGGCTATAATTGTAGTTATGCTGATGCAAGTGGGGCTGGAAAGGATGTCTATGAATTTGTAAGCTTAGTGATGACCAAGTTTTGCATTTCACAAACATCTACACGCCTTTGCTTTATACAGAATTCTTTAATTTTCGTTTTATTTATTTTGGTACAAACTATAAACTATATTGGCTTCATAAAATATTTTCACAGGAATGTGGTCTACCGAGTCTAGCTTGCTCAACAAATTAATTGTTTCTTTAATAGCCTTCTTTGTGTTTTGTCTGTTTGTTTACTTATGGCATTAATATCCAACCATTTTGGTCATTTAATCACTAGGAATTGTTAGTGCAGTTTACAAGTGTGCAGCAATTTCCCAAGCCTTGTGGATCAATAGTTTATTTTTATTATATCTATGAAACTGGGGTTGAATTATGTTCATGAATTTTGCAAACATGCTGTTCAAAGGTGTTATACACGCTTTAGTGTGATTGGTTAATTCGTTCTGTAATTTAATTTAATTTTCTATGTGCAATTTTCTAAATGTTGGCTCTACCATCAGTTTCCCTCAAATATAATGAATTCTCATATGCAGTCAACTGTTGTTGAAAAACCCAGCACTATAAAGCATGACTGATTTGGTTTCAATATTCTCTTCTGAAAAATATATCTGCAGGTGAAGGCTGCTGGAAAATTTATGGAAACAAAACGAACTGATGGGATCTCTACTTCAGATATTATAATGAGGATTGTCAAAGATTACAATGAATATGTAATGCGCAATTTAGCACGTGGGTATTCAAGAAAGGAACTGGGTGTTAGCTATGTTAAAGTATGCTTCTAACTTTTCTTCTCATAATTTTTAGATCATTGTGTTCCCTTAGGAGAACTGATATTCTTCAGTTTTGACTTTTTCTACCAGGAAAAGCGGTTGAGAGCACACATGGGACTTAAAAAGTTACAAGAAAAAGTGAAGAAACAACAAGAGAAAGTAGGAGAAAAGGTATTTAAATTATGTTATTTAATGCTAAGTTTTCGGCACTAATTAAATTATTTAGAGCCAAGTGTTTAGCAGTAAGGTACCTCTTAATTCATTTTTGTTACTGCTTTTGCTTTTATAAAGAACATTTCGTAGCTTACTAGGGCAGCCAATTAGAAGAGGGATCCAACTAGCTCCATGAGCTGTTCCTTGGTAGTGTCTATGCATCGCTAACTTGTCTTGGGGGAATTACAGAGAGGTCTAAAATTTGGTAGTCAGTAGTCTGAATAAATACGAATTAATTCATATTGGTAAATAGAAAATTATTTTGATAAAAGTTGGCAGAATTTTTTTGTGGATGATGTGTTAAATACTCCCTCCGTTTCACTTTAAGTGACATTTTCGCATTTTCCACACTTAATATTGTTAATATTATTATGTAATTGGCTGTACATTAAATTGTGGGCCTGAAAAGGAAAAGAAAATAGAGAAAAGAAAATGCTGCATTGGAGAGAATTTTTGTAATGTGAACCTCTATAAATAAAAAATCTGCCACAAAATCATTTGCACCTTCCATTTTACGTGACACATCAACTGTAATTCACACTAGCATTAGAGATGCTCTAACCTTGTTTGTTTGCATGAACAACTTCATTCTTGTTTTGGTGGTGTTTCACATGATTTTTTTACTGTTCAATAATGATCACCATATGTCATAGCTAGTTAGGCCTTTATATTTTGTTCAACAACCTTGGGTGCTTATGGGAACTGTAGGTTTAGTAGGAGGGTCAACATGACGGCGTGGTGAGTGATTGCATTTGTAATTAATTAGCCGTTAAGCACAATCTCTTGCGTTGATTAAATGCAAATGTAAGGAAATAAATTTCCCACCTGCTCTGAACATTAATAATGGGTTTATATTTGTTCGTTGAGTGCTTGCCTTGTAATTTTGGTTAGGCTTGCAAATTGAACCTTGCATTTTTCTCATACAAGAAATGTCAGTGATAGTGTAAACTAGTCGGTATTATATGAATGAAATTTTATTTTTACACAAATGTTTTGTAAATATTTTGATAGAATATGATATTTTATCTATCTTCTTATTTCTTTAAAATAGAGGTTAATTGATATTTTGAATATTATTTTTAATTTTTAAATGAAAGATAGTTAATAAATATTTTTTTTATTTTGTAGCATAAAATAGTAAATATAATTAGAATAAATTTTTTATTTTCAATTATATATTGTCCAATTTATTTTGTCATATTATTAGGGACTGATTTTTTTGATAAAGAAAAAATATATAAATTAATGGTTTATTTGTGTACATATTTAAAATATTGAATAATGTTAATCAATTATCTATGGCTTTATTATTTTTAACAATAATAAATTCAAGAATTTTAACATTTTTTTTTTTTAATTTGTATTTTGTATGTCTTATCTTATTCCTTTATTTATTCTTAATAATGTTTATTATTATAGCACAATTACTTTAACAAAACAACAACAACAAGCCTTAATCCCAAATAACTTGGGGTCGGCTGTATGGGTTTGGGGTATAGATCCTCCAAGGCTGAACTACACCAAACATAAGAATAGCAGTCATCATACGCCTTAGATTCTTTCAACAACATGTGTCTAGTATTGTGCCATGTAAGCACACAAGCGTTAGTTATTATATATTTTAAATAGATGTGTATTATCTTGTGTCGACTTCCTTTCTAAAAGTGGTTTGATTTGTTGTTTTTGTGTGCTTATTTGCATGAGGATATTTTTTTTTTACATCTGTGTTGGAAAACAAAAACCCTTTAAAGCTGTTTCCATGTTGCAATGGCATTATTTTCCCTTGTAATAGAATAAAAGTGAAGGGGAGCCTTGGCGCAACGGTAAAGTTATCACCGCGTAACCAAAAGATCATGGATTCGAGCCATGGAATCAGCTCTTTTAGTAAATGCAGAGCAAGGCTGACTAAATTACACCTTCGGATGTGCGGCCCTTCTCCGAACTCTGCGTAAATGCGGGATGCCTTCAAGCACCAGGCTGCCCTTGAATAGAACAAAAGTTCCTGTTTCTGTTTCTTAGATGTGTCCACGCCATTTAATTTAGATGTGTTATGCTTTGGCACTGCAGATACAAATAGTAGCTACAACTGCTAGGGTGCATCGAAATGAATGGGTAGAAAATGCTGATCGTTTGGTTGCCGGATTTCTCGAGATGTTTGAAGAAGGCTGCCATAAAATGGTTAGATTTCTCTCTCTAACAAAGAAAGCGTTGTGGTTTCTAGTTTTTTTTGTCAATTAACCAAATTGGATTATAAATAAATTTTCGGAAGTTTGGTGTCTTAAAAAGAGGAAAACAAAGGCTTTTGCTTGTTCAATTCAATCAACCCCTTGTTACATAGGATGACGTGCAGCTAGATTGTTTTCAGTGTAAGTATGCTGAAAGGGAAAATATGGTTACAAATTTATCAGGGAACAGCGATCAGAGATCGCATCCAGGAGCATCTGAGGAAACAGCAATTTATAGGTTATGAAAAGGATGAAGACGAAGATGACGACGAGTACTACTACTATGATGATGATGACACTGAAGAAGAATAGTGATTAGAACAAATGACAGACTCAATATTTGGTTAATTGTTAATTTCAGTGCTACATTTTTATTTCTAATCGTGATCATGTAAAAGTAGGCATGTAAAAGTCTATGGGGGGTGTTTTTGTCGAGGATAGGAATTGTAAGTGATTTTTGTGAAACAAAGTGTGGTTAAATATGTTATAACTTGTAAGATTGGCTTTTCTATGTTGATGTAAAAGAAAATTTCTTGCAAATACAATAAATAATCTTCAATCCTACAAACCAAAACTTAGAATTAGAAACTGGAAGTTTTATTTATTTAGGCATTGTTTGGTTGGGGGCAAATTGGAGGAAAAGTTAAAGTTCCATGGAAGTAGTCTACCTCAATATAAGTTGAAGTGTTTAGTTGGAGGGAAAATGAGATTTAAAGAAAGATGGAGGAAAAGTTTTTCAAGAAAGTTGGTATTTTAAACTCACTCCCATATGATCATAAGGAAATTAAACTTCTTGAGAAGTTTATTTATATATTTTGTATCAAACAATACTTCAGTTAGATAAAAGCTATGTTGAACGGAAATTTCGCTCACAAGTTTTCAAAACGGAAACAATACTTTGGTTAGATAAAAGTTATGTTGAACGAAAATTTCACTCTCAAGTTTTCAAAACGGAAACGTTTTCATGCCTTTAAACGAAAGTTAATTTAATAATTTAACACATCATTTAAATAAGAAAATTTTAATCATACTGACATTGACGCACGTAAAAGCGTTCAAAGATAAGAAAATTTTAGAAAAGTTTTGAAAAATCTGTAATTTGATTATAGAATAAAAATTTCTTTATGAAATGACAAAATACGTCTTATATAATCAAAATAAAAACTTTAAACATAATATGATAAGTAAAATAATTATTCTAAAAAAAATAAATCACACTAATTATATTCTAATTTCAAAAATACTAAATAAAAATATTAATATCCTAAAATTAATCAAAAAATCAGCGTCACACAGCTCGTGAAAAATATACAAAAGAATTATAGTATAAGTTTCTGTTTAATTTTATGCACAGAATCTACATGTAGTGAAGAAATACACAAAACATAAAAATCTGAAAAAACAGATCTCGCATGGAAATCTCTCCGTCTCCTAGCATAGCATAATTCTGTTTTTCATTTTGTCTTCTAATACTACCTCCAATTTTTTCATTTCTTTACACCCTAAAAACATAAATGTCAATACAACCCTACTTTTCATTAATACCAATACAAAATAATAATAAACAATTATCAACCCTTTACAACACTTACTTTTTCACCAATACCAATACAGAAATAATAATAAACAATTAAACATACATACCAAAAAAGAAAACGTAAAGAATTAAAAAAATTTGCCAAAAATGAAAACATAAATAATTGAAAAAATTGAAGGTAGTATAAAATATGTTTTTCATTGCGGATAATCCTCAAATATTTGCTTTTTTTAAGTTTGGAGCGTCGCCAAATATAAACTCTTTCTATATTTCTAAAGAATAATTTCCATCATGGCAATGTTAAATTTTGTAAAAATAGGAAAAAAATAAGACAGAAAATTGAAAGTAAAACGACGACGCTTTGCCAACCCTACAGTGACGAAGTCAACATTGTCGACCCGATCCCAATAAAAAAGATTGTGACATCGTTCCCAACAACCATTACCGTCATCCAATTAGGGGCCCATAATATCCAGCTTTACCAATTATATTTCGCCACGTGTAACATTATCATGGTCCCACAAGCTGCCGCGTCTTGACGAAGTGATGCATTAATTGACCGGCAAATGGGCCCCACTCTCACCAGCGAAGTCCACCAGGACCCTACGCCATAGACTTCAAATTTCATTTTTTAAAAAAAAAAAAAAAAAAACCTGATCTTTCATATGGGTAGACTTGAAGAAACTTACAGGAAACTGATCTTTCCATTCCCGTGAAGTTTCAATCTTTAGTAACGAATAAACTTGTTGGGTTCTCGTGAAGTTTCAATCTTTTTCGGTTCCTCACTAGTTCTTGAGGAAATGAAAAGAATTCCATTTCCGGAGCTTTTCATATTATGTTTTCTCTGTTTTTGCTCTTCGGTTTCTGGGGAAGTGATTCCCGACAAGGATATTCTGTTGGAATTCAAGTCCCTTGTTTCTGATTCTCATGGAATCCTTTCTAGCTGGAATTCTAGGAGTATTGACCACTGTTCATGGCTTGGTGTCTCATGCGACTCAGAATCTAGGGTTGTTTCGCTCAGCATCATGGGTGGTGAAGACCATGAAGGTAATTCTCCATCTCTTTCTTGTTCAAGGGCTTTACAGTTTCCTTTTCTTAGATTTGGAATAAAGAGAAGATGTTCTGATTCTGTTGGGAAATTAAAGGGGAAGTTAACACCTTTGATTGGAAAACTGCGTAAGCTTAGGGTTTTGTCTCTGCCTTTTAATGAATTTGGTGGTGATATTCCCTTGGAAATATGGAGATTAGAGAATTTGGAAGTGCTTGATCTTGAAGGAAATCTTTTCACAGGTAAATTGCCTTTTGCAGTTGCTGGGTTAAGAAATTTGAGAATTTTGAATCTTGGGTTTAATAGACTTGATGGGGAGATTCCCAGTTCTTTATCAAAATTTGTGGGTTTAGAGGTTTTGAATTTAGCCGGCAATAAATTGAGGGGGTCAATCCCTCCTTTTTTTGCTAGTTTCTTTAAGCTAAGAGGGCTTTATTTGGCTAATAATGAGCTCAAAGGTACTGTTCCGGATATTTTTGGAAGTAAATGCCATTATCTTCGTCACCTGGATCTGTCTGGAAATGCGCTTGGTGGTGGGATTCCTCCTAGTTTGGGAAAATGCTCGGAGTTGAAATCACTTTTGCTGTTTTCTAATCGGTTGAATGGTGAGATTCCTCATGAGCTTGGCCAGCTTCTTAGACTTGAAATTCTTGACATCTCAAGAAATTCCTTCAGTGGCGTCATCCCTGCTGATCTTGGTAACTGTACTAACTTGTCCGTTCTTGTCCTTTCAAGTGTTTTTGAAACATGGTCAAATGAAAGAAATAAGAGCAGTAAGGAATATGTTAGGTTGCCAACTGTTGCTAATAACGAGTACAATAATTTCCGGGGATTTATTCCTGCGGAGGTTACAACCCTTCCCAAGCTGAGAGTGTTTTGGGCTCCTAGAGTGAATTTTGGAGGAAGGCTTCCTAGCAATTGGGGCAGCTGTGAGAGCTTGGAGATGGTGAACATAGCTCAGAATGGTTTCATTGGAGAGATAAATGGGGTTTTTGAGAGATGCAAGAAGTTGTCCTTCCTTGATTTGAGTGCAAACAGGCTCACTGGGGAGCTTGACAAGAAGCTACCAGTTCCTTGTATGACTGTGTTTGATGTCAGTAGGAACCTCATGTCTGGGTCAATTGGCAGATTTAGTTCAACTGCTTGCCCTCTTGTATCACCCTCGAATTCGGCACTTATAAAAGTCTATGATTATGACCCATCACATGCCTACATGTCATTCTTTAAGCACAAAACTCGCCTTGCAGGCCATCTGCCATTCTCTGCTGCTAATTGTGCAACTATTCATAATTTCAGTGGAAACAAATTCACAGGTCCAGTTAATTGGCTGCCAATTGCACCAGAAAGATTGGGCAAGCATACTGATTATGCTTTTCTAGCCAGTGGAAACCAGCTTAGTGGATCATTTCTTAGAAGCTTACTTGGAAAGTGCAGCAAATTGCATGGATTGATTATTAATGTTAGCAAAAACCAAATATCTGGTGATATACCATTAGAGATTGGTTTGATGTGCAGATCCCTAAGATTTCTTGATGCCTCTGAGAATCAAATTTCAGGGTCGATACCTCAAAGTCTTGGGCATTTGAAATTTCTTTCTTTCCTTGACTTGAGTGGCAACAAATTGAATGGTCAAATCCCAGCTAGTCTTTATCAGTTAAAGCACATCTCCTTGGCTGGTAACAACTTGACCGGTGCTATCCCTTCTAATCTGAGGGAGTTCAAGCAGACTCCTTTTGGTTTCAAAAGTGTGAGAATACTGTCCTCAAATGGCACATCTGATCAATTTCCTTGGAAGGGAAAAGTGATGAATTGCAGCAATGCCCTTGGAAATCATATTCCCAACTCTTGTAATAGTTACAGTCTCTCTGCATCATCTCCTAATCCAGGGGCAACTGAGCAGGATCAAGCAAGTATTGCAACTCAATCAGAAACCAAAAGTGGGAATAATGGTTTTAAGCCGATTGAGATTGCCTCAATAGCATCTGCGTCAGCTGTTGTTTCCGTTCTTCTAGTTCTCATTGTTCTTTTCTTTTATACAAGAAGACGGGTTCAAGCTGCTAGGGTTCAGGTGACAGAACCAAAGAAAATCACTGGTTTCGATAACATTGGTGTCCCATTATTGTATGAGAATATTGTAGAAGCAACTGGGAACTTCAATGCAAGCAACTGCATAGGGAATGGAGGCTTTGGTGCCACTTACAAGGCTGAGATTTCTCCGGGGACACTTGTGGCTGTAAAGAAGCTTGCTCTTGGAAGGTTTCAAGGAGTTCAACAATTCCATGCTGAGATAAAGGCCCTGGGAAGGGTCAGGCATCCTAATCTTGTAACTTTAATAGGGTATCATGCAAGTGAATCAGAAATGTTTCTCATATATAATTATTTGCCTGGAGGTAATCTGGAAGATTTTATCAAGGAAAGATCATCAGAAGCTGTAAACTGGAAGGTTCTTCACAAGATTGCTTTAGATATAGCCTCTGCTCTCGCTTACCTGCATCATCAATGTGCTCCTCGAGTTCTACACCGTGATGTCAAGCCCAATAACATATTGTTGGATAATGACCTAAATGCCTATTTGTCTGATTTTGGATTATCTAGGCTTTTGGGAAATTCTGAAACACATGCAACAACAGGTGTGGCTGGAACATTTGGTTATGTTGCACCAGAATATGCTATGACCTGCCGTGTGTCTGAGAAGGCTGATGTTTACAGTTATGGCGTGGTTCTGCTTGAGCTGATATCAGATAAGAAAGCATTGGATCCTTCATTCTCTGCACATGAAAATGGCTTCAATATCGTGTCTTGGGCATGCATGATGTTGCAACACGGGCAAGCAAAAGATGTGTTCACAGCAGGGCTATGGAATTCAGGTCCCCATGATGATCTGGTGGAGGTGTTGCACTTGGCTATCAAATGTACGGTTGAAACACTATCAACCAGGCCTTCCATGAAGCAGGTCGTCCATCAGTTGAGGCAAATTAAACCTTCATAACATTACAGACGCAAGGCTCACGAACATGTACATTGGAGTTTTGGAGGAGTAGAAAAAAAAAAATTGTCTTTAAGTTGTAAATTTGGTGTAGTGATTACATTTAATGTTGTAATATATTTTGTGGTGTTGTATTCATAGCAGTAGTTGCTTGTATTTGTTGAGCATAAAAGCATCAAGAGAATTGGTGGTGGTTATCTTGCTAATGAAAATGACTTTCCAACTAGTGTCTGAATGAATTTTGAGATTTAAGCTACGTACCAGCATTGGAATTTGCCTCTTTCAGCAACTTGTCCACTGTTTCTACTATTTTTAGGAAACCCACAAGTTGTGTTGTGCAGATGTGCTATAATTACGTTCAATGAGAAACGAATCCTTCTTTACTATTGGAATTCTTTAAATAGTTGTCTAAACAGAATACACTTGTTAATTAGTAGATAAAATGACAATTATAGTAGCAAAAAAAGGATCTTTATGGTAATTTCATATTCTTTTGTCTAAACCTGAAAATAGTAACACACACATTGGAATAAAGTTAGGATTCCTATTTGCTATTTCAAGTGGTAAGACCGTACGTCCTAAAACACCACACCCAATTGCTTAAACCTTTTTCTTTTAACATCAAATTCTAAGAACAACATAGTGGAGGAAGGTAAGTGTGGGATACAAATAGATCACAGCCCTGGAGACATGAATTACTAGATCTGCAAAACACTTTTGAGAATAATACCAATTTGCCTTCAAAATGCAGATTTCTTGCATTTTCCACTTTTGTAGCTCTTCAACCCATCGTTTATACCTGAAACTAAAACATTATAGATCAAAGAAATATGAAATGCATTGCACATCTCTTCTCTATATCATAAACAAAGGAAGAAAGCTTTTAAAAGAGCCTAAAAATGGTCAATAGTTTTAATTATACTAAATTCCCTTTCAAGAACTCAGGAAACAAATAAATAAAAATCTATCTTCTAAAATGCTCTCATTTTTTCTCTTTTTTACTATTTCACATCCCCAATTTTCTTTCATGGGGTGGACAACATGAATTCCCGCATTACAAAAAAGAAGTACCCGAAGTATTTACGACTATGTGTTTTTCGGGGTGATCCACGTCCCGTCCGCCTGCGTGCTTTACAAATTCCGCCGGGGAGAGAAAGCTACCATGGCATACACACATTATCCTCACTTCCTCCCCCTTACCGTACTTATATAAAATGCCTTCCACTCTCCTCCCATTAGGACCATCTCCTATTGTGAACACACAGGGCATGTCTTCCATAGCATTTGTCCCGATTTCTTTCCCCCTATTTTCAGCAGAGTCAGGCTTCTTCAATGGGTTCTCTGCATCGGATCTGGGGGTTCTGGATATGTTTTCATTTAGCTTTGTCCCAAGAGCTTCTTGATTGTTTCGATCTTGTAATGACTGATTACTCGCAGAGCTTCTTGTTTCACCACCGCTGCTTGTTCCTGCAATTTACATGAGTATGAGAAGATAGTCTAGTTCCCATAGGATATAGCATCATAACAAGGAGTTAAACACCCTTTTTTAGTTGCATCAGGGCCTATATAATAAATAGATAAGTAGTAACTCTGCCTTGATTTAGCAACTATTAAATTCACAACTCAAAAAGATTTGAACATGTATGCCAGGTAGAGTACCAATAAAGAAATTTAAAACATCTAACGTAATAAAGTTAAAAACAAGGTAATGCAGCAGAGTCCAGAAAAACCTATTTCAATAACCTATAGAACAACTCTCCAATTTGCTTGAGTTCAATTAACATCACTTCTCCGATTGCCTAGGCAAATTAGTTACTTCAAAACATATTCAAGGATGATCGCAAGTAGTAAGCACAAGACGAATAGAATTTTTTCATATCTAAGAAAAGTGCTTCTGATGACCCCAACTGGACTTGGGATTTTCCACCAGGTAGCCAAACCCATTCTCCTCAGTCCTCACCCTTCCCCATAAGAATTTCGTTCCAAATCTTTAACTCAAGCAAACAGAACTCAACAAGAATCTGAAAACATGTTATCATACTTGAAGGTCAATCTCTCACAGGCTTCACCCCTCATGTATTACATATTTTTCAGGGTTGCCCCTGGATGATTCAGAATCTTCCTCATTCTCCAACAAAATCAAATGTATTAATCATACCTCTGCTTGTTCTGAAGTTAGAAACCCACGATCTTCGGTAAATTAAATTTCTGAACTAGCCTGATTTCCCATAATGTCATTTCCCCTTCTGTAGAAAATAGATACTTCAACAAAATAAAGCTTTAAAAATTAACAATTCTGCAGTAATGTAGTTGAAGTAAAAATTAGTAGACTACAAGTACTAGATGCACCTTCAGGCATCATTCAGGAAGGTTTGACCTATTCACTCCCAAGCAAAAACATGTTATTAGAAGTTATGAATAAAGTGAAAATTAGAACATGTTACACGGGTACTTGTTTAATACGACAATAACAGATATCAGTCAAACTCCATCCGCAGCTCAACAAAATGAAAATGCTGAGCTAAATATTCACTACTCTTCTCTTCAGTCCATTATTAATACCTCCTTAAAAACTCAAAATATGCACTAGGAATTCATCCCACTAAGAAAATAAACCTAAAGTTGTGAAGCAAAGATCCCAGTCTCCATGAGCAAGTTAAAGGTATGCTTAAAGCCAAGTGCTCAATCAAGTTGGTCAAAGTCGAAAATTTAGTGCTTTCTAGCTTTGATTCAAATGCAACAAACCAAGCTGATACTAACCGAACATCAACAAGAGTAAACATATTTATTTCGAGCCATAACTGATCATTTACACAAATTGAATTGAACCCTAATCAGCGTGTTCATCAAGCTATTTCATCGACTCTCCAATTTCAATTCATTAGTCCATGCTTCATGCCAACAAAAAAATTGTCTTCTTTGAAGCTCTAATTCCTATTTCATCAGAGTTTCTGAAAGCAAACTGTTCTACTCCATCAAATAGAATCTGACTTAGATAAGTTGACCTTTAGTCAAAACAAAGAAACATCAAAATCTAGGAGCTTTCCCCTAATATCTACGCAACCAAAATTTTGTAGATCAAATTCCCAAAACCATTACAAAAAATAGCACATCCTAACAACTCATGAAAAGGGAACTATTCCCAAATCCCAACTTATACACAAAGCCTAATTCACACACAGCTTTTAACTAACATCACACCAGATTCTAGTGCACAACAAAAACAAACATCGAAGTCATCCTTCAAATCCTATAACATCCCCAAATACGGACAGTGGAGGAATTAAACAGAAATTAAACAGAAGCCATATAACCGAAGAAAAAAAAAAAAAGAAGGTAACAATAGATAAGAACCAGAACCTTGAATGATCTTACTCTCCATTTCTGACAGACTAGAAGAGCTTCCTCCTTGAGACTCCACAGACCCTTGTGAACCCTGCTGCTGCCCCATCAATCCCTGCAAAGTCTTGCATCTGTTCACGGTCATTGCCCCAGAGGAACCCTGCCTAGTCCATGAAGGAGTCCAATTCCCTCTATTCATATTCGATCCCTCCGAATTCAATTCTCCTCTCAAATTCTTTTGCTTTTCACTTCTCCTTCTCTTTGCTTCCAACCTCCTCAAACTTTGCATTTCTTTTCTCTTCCTCCACTCTTCCTCTGTTTCTGTAGGCAGGGAAGATGTTCTCATGAGAAGAGGATATGATGCAGGTGGTGTATTGAATGCATCGTGCTCTCTGATTAGTGGGATTGAACCAGCTATTGACGATGATCGTGTTAGTTTCTTTGCTGACTTGTCAACCCCAAATCTACCTCCTAGTGACAACCCCAAGTTTAGCTCTATTTCCTCTGCTTCATCTCCTTCACTCGGTGACGTTTTCTGTTGCTGAGTTTCAGTTGATATAAATCTCTCTAACAGATCTCTTGGGTATCTGTTTATTTCTAAAGACAAACTCTCCATTGTTCTGCTGCTGCTGCTACTTCTATTAACTCTGTTTCTATTTTCATTCTCCTCACTCATATTCTCTTAAACTATTTTCACTGGATTAGGTAGTAGTTTTTTTAGACGATGATACAGAAGATAAAATAAGGAAAACAAAGAATTTGATCCGACCCTGCAAACCCATGTGTAAAAAAATTAGAAAGACTTGATTTTTGTCGTCTTTCCGAATAATTAAACAGAGTTGAATTAAAGCAAAAGGCGTTTCAATTAAAACTCAAGTCACCAAAAATAGAAACGTTTCTGTTTTCTAATTGCTCTATGAGAACATCCAATTATAGTCACTTAATCATTTTAGGGGAAAAATTACAAAAAGAATAAGAAAGAATCAAAACAACTGTAAGGAATCCCACATTGGTTTGGAGAAGGGGCTGAATAAGATTTATAAGGCTGGGCAATCCTCACCTGTCAACTCGGGTTTTCAGGTGAGTTAGGCCCAGATTCTTAACATGGTATCAGAGCCTGCCCTCTCCATCGATGTCGGGACGATGATCCGAAATGGATGATGGCCCGATATGGGCGGCCCGTGGTGGGCCTCTGCACCCGAAATGGGTGACCTCCTGCAGAGAAACTGCCGATGTCACGCTCCAGATGAATCTGGGCGTGAGGGGGGTGTGAAAGAATCCCACATCGGAAA